>PVJA010001441.1:53429-127082 GCA_004027025.1 Myocastor coypus | reverse complement strand
CTCCTCCTCCTCCTCCTCTTCCCCCTCCTCCTTCTTTTTCTGGAACCAACATCGATTAGAAAGTTTGTCACGTGTGCACCCTGTGCTCTGTGTAACTACTACAAGGACAACAATACGCAGTGTCCCAACTATTTCGAATGTGCTACTAACATGTTTTGAAACTCTCATATTGTTATCTCTTATTAGAAGTAATAAAAATAAAAATTAAAAAATAAAAAATAAAATTTTTTGAAGGCCAGAGACATAGCTCAGTAGAATAAGCACTTCCCTGGCAAGGGCAGGGTCCTGAGTTCAATGCCCAGTATCCCCCCCACCACACTCACACACAAATTTTTTTTTAAATCTAGAAATTTCCTACCGAGTATAGTTTCCCCTTGTTCATGAATATTAATACTTCTCTCAAAGATCTGCTTTAATCATGAGGCATAAAATGTAAAGCTAGATTAGTATGCTGAGCTGAAAAAGGATTAAATCAACAGCTTCCAACATTGCCAGTTTTGCCAGTAACCCACTGCTATTATGGAACACTGAACTATGTATACAACTACTTTCTCCTAGTTCAATGAGAAGAAATTTTTTGTACCAATAATGATTAGAAAAATTATCATGTCTACACCCTGTGCTTTGTATAACTACTACAAGACAACAATATGTATCGTATCAATTATTGGGAATGTACTACTAACGTGTTTTGAAACTGTCATATTGTTATTTCTTATCAAAAGTAATAAAAAGAGAAATTATAAAAAGAAAGACAAATATTAAAAATAAATTTCTAATTGTTGGATTTCAAAGTTCTTTATGGGATAGTACATTACCTCTTTCCAGATAGATGACTTGCAAAAGCTGCATCCCAATCACTCTCCTAACAGCATCTTTTCAAGACCGGTTCCTCATTTTGATGAAATCTAATTTCTCCTTTTCTGTTCCTTTGTGGATCTAGTCAACGATGTTGTCTACAGGAAGTCTCTGCCTGAGATTTCCATAAGCACAAAAGTTTCATCCTGTATAAAGTTCATTAATTTATATTTTAATTTTGCAGCTGGACATGGTGGTACATGCCTGTAATCCCAGCACTGGGGAGGCTGAGGCTGGAGAATTGGTGTGAGTTTGAGACCAGCCTGGGCTACGAAAGTGAGCTCAAGGCCAGCCTGAACTGCACAGCATGACTCTGTCTCAAAAAGACAAAAAAAAAAAAAAAACCCATATATATATATATATATATATATATATATATATATATATATATATATATATATGTATTATCTGGTGAGATAGCTCAACGGTCTAAAGCACCTGCTTATGCAACCACAGGGACAGCAGTTCAATTCCTGGCACCACATGCTGTGCCAGCCCCATCCATCCCCAGGGCAGGCTGAGCCATAAATAAGCAAATAAATAAATAAAGTTTTAAAAAATTTTTTCATCTTTCATCTATCCTTATATGGTAAGAGGCAGGGGCCAAAGCCCATGGCTTTTGTACAACTCGCTAGGTACTCCTATCCTACACGTGTCAGAACCCATTTGTCAGAAACACTATCCTTTCTCCACTGAATTGCCTTTGCCCCTGGCTTCCAACTCAGTCACCCCTGTGTGTGGCCTTGCAGGATCTCTATTCTGCCTACTGATCTGTCACATCAGCTCTTGTATAATAAAGTCCTTCACCGGCCACTCTGCATTTGTTCCTGTATTTCAGCCTCATCACTTACCACATGTGGCCAGGTACATCTGAAATGCCTTTCATGATGTTGCTGGCATCTAATTTGGATCATTTCTTCTTTTAAAGTCTGATAGAAACATACAGAAGTGATACCATTCAAATGGACACTTCTGAATCAGAGTGAAAGCTAAATTATTTTTTGGCTTGTCACTGTGGGGCTGACATGATTAGCCTTCTTTATTAACTCACCAATTTTCTGAATGCACCCATGGTGTTTCACATCCTCTTTGTGGGCTTTATCCTCATAGTCTGCCACCACACTCTGGACTTTCGTGCTCTTTTCAGTCATCATACCAGAAATCTTTACCACAGTTAATGCAAGGAAGGCACCCACAGTTTCTGCAAACAGATACATGCTTTTCTACTTTTATTTTCTTCACTGATTTACCACATGTACTGCATGCAAAAAATACCCTTTAGGACCAGGGATATGGCTCAGCAGTGTAGTGCCTGCCTGTCAAGCATGAGGTCATGAGTTTGATTGCCAGTACCACACAATATACACACAAACATCCCAGCACCAAGGGGCCACAGATCCATGCTGGTGGTCATGGTCTTGACAGGAAGTGTCAGAAAAAAGGATGATCATGGTCTCAGCAGAGGATGCCCTGGGAAGCCCGCCTCAAGGAAGTTTAAGGGCTGCCGTCCTGCTTTTATATTTCCCAGGCCTGCCTTGGATCCAGGTCATCCTATCAACGCCTGTTTGCATTCTCGCGAGAAGTTCGCATGCAGGGACTTCAGGACTGTTCTGCACGTGTGTCTGGGGATCAAGATGTCAGACTAGGACCAGTGAGATTGCTTAGCCAACCAAATGCCTGCCTACGCAAGTACAGGGACCACGGATCCAGGGACAGGGGTTCGATCCCCGGTCCCAAATGCAGTGCCAGCTCTGACCCCCAGGCCCGCTGAGCCGGCCACCGATACAGGATGTGGTGGCACACACCTGTAATCCCATCTCTGGGGAGGTTGAAAACAGGAGGATCACCACAGGTCCAAGCTGCATAGCGAGACCCTGTACCAAATACATAAAGAAAAATTTTAAGAAGATGGCAACCTGTTTTCCCATGCAGTTGTAACTACTTCCTATCTTACTGCCTTAACAGAACATCTGTGATGACAGATAAATAAATGTCTGTGAGCCGAGTCTCCTCTGCCTGGACCTTCAGCACTCTGGGCTGTGCTGGGTGTGTCCTCCTGGAGCCTCACTTTCCCCACCTGCCCACCCCACACTGGACAATGGGAGGCGTGTTTTCAGGAGGAGGCAGGACCCAGTTAGCCTCCTGCCCTTTGTAAGGCATGTGCTGGTCACTTTTGTTTCACTGGAACAAAGTATACAGTACTCGCAACTTAGAGGAAGTGATGTTTTACCTTTATTCACTTCTCAGAAGAAGTACAAATGGCCAATCTAGACATGAAAAAATATTCAACCTCCCTCGCCATTAGCAACTGGAGATCAAAACAGCGCTGAGAATCTGATGATGAAAATATGTACTATAACCACTGTTAAATTTAAATAATAAATAAATAAATAAATAAATGAAAAATTTTTTAAAAAAACAGTGCTGAGATGACATGTTACTCCAGAGAGAAGGGCTACCATCGAAAATCAAACAATAATAAAAACTGATGAGAAAAGAAAAAAAAAGCTGATGAGGATGGTAGGGGAAAACCTCGTACACTGTCAGGGGGATGTAAGCTATGCAACTGGTTTGGAAATCAGTATGGAGATTCCGCAAAACCTGTAGCTAGAGGTTCCATTTGACTCAACTATTCCTCTTCTAGGTTTCTTCCTGAAAAGATGAGACACATACAGTGAGGCACGCATATTTATGTTCATAGCGGCATAGTTCACTAGAGCTAAATCTTGGAAACAGCCCTGTATTTCCATTACCAGGTGAATGGGTGAAGAAAGTGGTTTCCACACACAATGGAGTACTACTCTACCATAAAGAAAGATAAATCTGAATGATTCAGAGGAAAACTGGATGCACCTTGAGACCGTCATGTTAAGCCAAATGAATCAGACACACAGCTCAAATATCACATGGTCTGTCTTATACAAGAAATCCCAGATTACAAATAAAGAGCTAAGTAAAAGGTAAGTAATAGGTAGTAGGGTGTTACTGTCTAAATATCACACAAAACCTCCTGTGCTCCTTTGGTAGGTGGCTGGATCAGGGGTGTGAGATCCTGGGTTAGTGTCTTGATGGGTTAATAGATGTTAGGATGTGAAGTGTGGCGGGAACAGACTGGGATATGGCTGGAGGTGTGGCCTATTGCTGGGGGTGTGGCCTATAGCTGGGGGCGTGGCCTGGAAGGGCTGTGTCCCTCCTTCCCCTTGATACCTCACTGCTTCCTGCCTGCCCTGCCATGGACTGGCTCTCCCTGCCGTGCCTCCCAGCAAACAATGAACTAAAACCTCTACAAACTGTGTTTGGCTCTTCTTTAACTGGTGGATTTTGGATATTTTGTTTCAGCAATGAGAAAGAAACTAAGACATAGGGAGATAGATCTCCCTCATATGGGAAGGGGATAGAGAGGTGGAGGAGTGGGGGAGGGAGAGGAGGGAAAGGGACTGAAAAAGGAATTCAGGTGTGTTTATGTACATGTACCAGCTCTGGGCAAGGACTGTAAACATTGTGTACTGCCAACACATGCTGACACAAATAAATAAAATTAAATAATTACAAGCCCCACCTGGGTGCATCTGAGTGACAATTTTAATTCCAGGGCTTGAGAAAAGGCCACCTGTAGCGGTAGGGTCTGTGCCAGACTTTACTGCGAAAAAGGGAAAGTACAAAATGAATAAAGCTGGCCTCTCACATTTCAAGAGAAATTGTTTCCAGCTAGGATCCCACATCCGGTCAGGGTGCCAAGAGAGACTGCAGACCGCTCCAGCATCTCCAGACAAAATCTCAAGATGCTGACTTCTCAAGCACAGCTTTTCAGGAAACAGCTGGAAGGGGCACAAGATACCCAACGCTGGAGAGGAAAGAGAACATCCTCCGATGAAGGAGGCTGCAGAAATCTTGGGGAAAGAGCAGCGTGCATGATACCAGAGCCCAGAGCCTGCCGGGTTCGGCGTTGTAACAGCTGGGGCAGGAGGCTGATAAAGCTTCTTAAGCAATGAGGCACCTGGAAGACAGAAGGGCGCGTGATTTTACAGCTCTTTTGGACAATCTGGAAGGAAACCGTGACAGTGACCTCGTAAACCATGCAATCAGATAATAGCAACACTAAGAAGCTACGAGTAACTCTGAGATGCCCATTCACTCTCAGAGAGCTCGGTGTTATTCAAGAACAGAGAAGGATCCAGGCTCAGTGGTGAAAATTGCAACTGTCTCCAGCCTCTGTCGTATAATTGTTATCATGCAGCCCCCGGTAGTAACTTAACCCAAAACTGTGACTATGGGGGAAGGGTGGCCCAGAGGGAAGGAATAGGGTGGGCAGGGAGCGCTGAGTCTCCATTCTCTGCAGTGGGAATCCATATTGCTGCCAAGAAGTGGAGTAGAAGTGATTTCCTCAGAAGTAGGGAGACAAGCAACAAGGGGGCTGGGGAGGACAAATAGCATTTGAGAAAGTCTCAGACACAGAGTGGGAAAGAAAAGGACTGTGGATTGCACGGATGCGGGATTTTTCTTGTGTTGTCTTGTTTTATTGTCCTGAGATAGGGTCTCACTGTGTAATCCAAGCTGGCCTCGAACTCACCAGATAGCCCTGACCTCAAATTTACAGCAGGCTTCCTGCCTCAATGTGACCCACCACACCAGGCTCTTTTATTTTTATCTTTTTTTTTTTTTTTTTTTTTTTTTTTTTTTTTTTTTTTTTTTTTTTTTTTTTTTTTTTTTTTTTTTTTTTTTTTTTTTTTTTTTGTAGTATCAAGGGCTGAACCCTGGCCTTTCCATTGGGCCACATCCCAAGCTCTAGTTGTTTTTTTGTTTGTTTGTTTTTTGTTTGTTTTAATCATTTTAGCACAGGTCTTACTAAGTAAGTTGATTGAATCAAGGTAGAATTTGCAATCCTCAGGCCTCAGCCTCCCAGAGTTGATGTTTTGTTGTTGTTACTGTTTCTTTTCATTAAATGTCATTGGACCAATTATAATACATATATTAGTATAGCTGAAAAATGTAAATACGTATTTGAATGTTCTCAAGTTCACATTAATGGAGAATGAGCTTGTAACAAGTGCACATTCCACAAATATCTAGAAGAGGTGAGAGGAAATAAAATCTGTCAAGCAAAATCTAGAAAGTTTATAAAATACAAAAAGGCAAAAAGAAGATAGCAATATTAGAACCAAATATATTTCCTACAAAATAAAAGCAAATTCTTGAAATGTCCTTATTAAAAGTCAAAGAGAGGGTGCCGGAGAGATAGTCCCGAGGCACAAGTGCCTGCCTAGTAAGTGCAAGGTCGTGAGTTTGAACCTTGGTCCCACCAAAAAAAAAAGTCAAAGAGGTGTATTGTTTACACAAGACACACCCAAGACAAGAGAGAAATTAAATATTAAAGGTATTAATAATTAAAATAGGAGGCAAAGAGGATTAGGTGAATGTTGGGAGACACAAAGCCGAGGTGGAAATATTGTTAAGCATCAAAGATTCACAGGCAAAAGACAGAGTGAATGGTGTGATGAAGGGCAGAATCCACAATGACGACATCTGCTAATACGTTGGGCTGAAAATTAATACAAAAGCAGAATACATAAATGAAACATAGTCAAACATGCAAAGGAAGTTAACAAAATTTCAACTGGCGCAGCAGATAATGAGGATCACTTTCACTGTTTGAAAGTCAAGTGAATCGAAATGAGACAAAGGAGCCTAACCACAGAATTCAGAAAATATCTAGGTCTGTAAGGAAAAGAGTGCCCCTAGTGACCCCTAGGCCGCTTGTACCATGGAGCCTCTGTTGAGCTGACAGTGAAATTCTGCAAGTGTTGCTTGACTCTATGCTTTTTTTGTTTTTAAAAAAGTACTGGGGCCTGGCAGGATGGCTCAGTGGTCTAAAGCGCCTACTTAGGAAAGCTTAGTCGGCTGCAGAGACTGCGGTTCGATCCCCGGCACCACGTGCTGCGCCAGTCCTGCCCTCAGGGCAGGCTGAGCCAGCCATAAAAGAAACAAAACAAACAAAAGTTCTGAAACAAAAATAAATAAATAAATAAAATTCTTAAAAATAAATAGATAAAAAGGTACTAGCAAGGCTAGGGAGATAGCTCAATGGTCTAAGCACCTGCCTGGCAAGCACAGGGAACCAGGTTTGACCCCTATACTGCATGCCAAGAGAGCCCCGAAACTGGGTGTGGTGGCACACACCTGTAATCCCAGCACTGGGAAGGCTGAGACAGGATAATCACTAAGAGTCTGAGCTGCATAGAGATCCTTTACCAAATACATGCATGTATACATACGTGATCAAAAAAAATTTTTTGTAAAGGTACTGGAAATTAAACCCAGGGCTTCATGCATGGTAGGTGGGCACTTTTACCATGAGCCACACCAAGCCCATGAATTCCATGAATTTTTTTCAGTACTGGGGATTTGAACCAGGTCCCGATGATGCCATGCATTAAGTACATCCCCAACCTTTTCAAACATTTTATTTTGAGACAGAATCTCACCACATCATTTAGTTGCCCAAATGGGACTCAAACTTTCAGTCTTCCTCTTGCCAGAGATGCAGGGTCCAGGAATACCAAGAAGCTTTTGCTTGTCTTGCCAAAAGAATTGGCCAGGACAATCAAACATGAAAAAGTAATTTTTCACTTAAAATAGAAGAAAAAAGTAAGAAAAGAAGTACAGAAGTAAAAGGTGAAGATATGTCCCAAACACAGGACAGGCCACTGCAAGGACAAGAAGACACAGTAGTCCTGAAGCTGGTGATCACAGTCTTTGGGTCTTCTGAGATCCAGGCCTTCAGAAAGTTGGGTTGAGTGTGTATCCCAGCCATGACTCAGCAGTTTTCCATGATTGACACATCATCCCCACGTTGCCCAGCCTCCTTTCCAGTTTGCTGTGACTGACAGGTTACATTCTGTTGTTCAGCCAATTTACCACACCCTAATCTCCTGCCTCACTCCTGCCCCAGCCTCCCAGATTACTGGTATTACAAGATTGCACTACCATGCCTGGATGATTGCATGGATTTTTGGCAATTAAATATCTATTACACTAAAGCTGCTTGTATCAATATTAAAAATAAAAGGGTCATAGTTGCATATGGTGATAGCACACATCAGTAATTCTAGCACTCTAGGAGGCTGAGGCAGGACAATTGCAAATTCAAACTAGTCTGGGAAATATAATGAGACCCTAGTGCCAAATAGCATAAAGACTGATGATGTAGCTCAGTACAAAGGCTCACATTGAATCTCAGCCCCACAATAATTAATAAATAAAATTTTTAGGATGCATCTCACCAATGGAAGATAGCCCAAGGTCATCTGACTAAACCAAAAAACACATTTACTAATCAGAACACATTGATTTGAAGTTTTCTGCCTAATTTTTATGAAGCAGAAAGAGTACAGGCTACACTTCCTGACCACAGTGTTTTTTAAAATGAAAAACAGACACTAATTCAACAAAATAGACATAGGTTATGCCTATGAGAAACACACAAAAGTTTAGAAAATTTAAAACTGTCTCAAAAATAATGACTGGATCAAAAAATTAAAATCTATCACAGATTACTTAGGAAATAATGAGTTACAATCAGAATTGAATTTAGAAGTGAGTTCAAAGCTTTTACATATTCTTATGAGGAAAGACAAGAAATGACAAGAGGTATGTTAACTATATTTTAAAAATAGACAAGATCAAAACTAATTTTCAAATATATCCATTCCATATTCACAGACTGTTTTTTTTTTTTTTTTTTTTTTTTTTTTTTTTTTTTTTTTTTTTTTTTTTTTTTTTTTTTTTTTTGTGGAATCAGAGATCAAACTCAGGACCTTGCATTTGGCAGCGCAAATAATGTGAATGAACCAAAATATTCTATAAAAAGAAAGACACTCACTTGCCTGTAATCCCAGATACTTGGGAGGCTGAGGTAGGAGGCGCTCAGGCTGAGCAACTTAGTGAGACCCTTTCTCAAAATAAAAAATAAAAAAAGACTGGAATGTGGCCTGATGGAGGGCCCTTACAGTCCTATGCCAGAGAGAGTGAGAGAGTCAGAGACCCAGAGAACAACATGACGTGGGGGTGAGGGAGCGTGTCAGATATTTTGTTACTATTATTAGCTGATAATTTTTATCAAGACAACAGTTTACTTGCAAGGAAATACACAGACCTTAGGTGTAAGCCCAGTGAGCTATGATAATGTGTGAGCTGTGTATGACCAGACCCAGAGATGATTTCCAGTAGACAATTTACAACATTCCAGAAAGCTCTTCTGTATCCCTTTCGTCGGGCCTCACCCTCTTCTCTGATAAAACAGAGTTGTGGTTTTCATCAGTGAGGATTCCTTTTGCTTCTTCTTTTTAATATACATGTAAAAATGTATATAATTTTCGTTGTTTGTTGTTTGCTTTTTGTTTTTGTTTTTGAGACAGGGTCTCACTATGTAGTTCAGACTGGCCTTGAACTCACTGGGAAGCCTAAGCCAGGCTCAAACTTCCTGGAATCTTCCTGCTTTAGCCTCTGGAGTGCTGGGGTTACAGATGCATGCCACCATATCTGGTGTCACTTTGCTTCTTCTTGAATCTCATTTTTTTTTTTTTTTTTTGTTCTTGTTGTTTGGTTGGTTTTTGTTTTGTGAGACAGAATCTCACTATGTAGCCCAATCTAGCCTCAAACTTGTGATGATCCTCCTGCCTCAGGCTCCAGAGTACTGGGGTTACAAACCAGGCTTGGCCTTAAATCTCATTTTAAATTGGATTAAGTACTATGTGTGATAGGCTTTTTCCAGTTCACCCTAACATTTTCAAGAATTATGCATGTGCTTACATGCACGCACAATTCACTTTTTAATTGCTGAGTAAAATCACAATGTACGAGTGTATCCAAATTCTCCCAAGGAAGTGCATCAAGGTATTTCCCATTGGACTGGAGTTTAGTTCCAGCAGAATTCCCAGGTCCCACCTACACCTTCCCAGGTCCCCTACTGGAGCCAGGTTCCTCTGCACACCTGGGCCCCACCTCAACAGCTCAGAACCCCAGGGCCTGCTGTGTGGTGCCATGCCAACACTCTGAACACAGTTCCAGTGCTACCCTTGTCTCTCCCACCGGACTGCAAGCCCATGAGAACCTCACCCATCTTTCACGGCTTAGCACAGCCTCTGACCCTTGGGGATGTCACAACAAAAATCCTTAAATGAACAAACAGTATCAGAGGAAGAATTAGGAGCGCAGAGAAGCAGGGTTCACGGGTTGTGGCGTGAGGCTGGCGGTCCTGTAGCTCCTAGAGGGGCTCCTCAGACTGCCGGCCACTCCGATGGCGACACTAGTGGGAAAACTCACCACTTTGGAGCCACATATGCACAACTACAAAAAGCAGGTACAGTCTCCTTTTGGAGATGCCGGGATATGAAACCTCCTTGGAAACGTTCCGACCTAATCTGCACACTTGCGTGAGCTCAGCAGCTGAGGGGGAAGGGGTGGCAAATACCAGGCTTCAGAGCAGGAAAGGGGAAGCTGTTAAACTGCCTATGTGTTCAAAGAGAGAGAAAGAGTACAAAGAAGAATTACAAAAATCTCCCTAAATTACAAGTGTGGGTTACAGTAATTGCTAAATTATAGAGCTTCAATGTTGCTAGATCCACACTCCCTCAGCTTCCAAAGTCTTCCAGAGCTGCCTTGAACTGACAGAGCTGGGACATTTTTTGGGAGTCTGGCAGGCACTAAGCCTGTTGGGCTGGGGAACCCCTCTTTCGACAGTGGAACCCCTCCTTCAACAGCTGCCAGGACTACGGCAGCTGACCTGTTACTGAGGGTGAATCTCCCCTTCCCTGCCCTCCCCTGGGAAACGTAACCAGCACTGAGCTTGGAAGTAGGATGAGGTGTTCATTTTTGAGGGATTTGCAGAAGCAGCCATGGCCTATGGGCAACTAGAGCCCTGAAATTCCCCTAACACCACCCCAGCATGGGAGATTGAACCCAGGGCCTCATACTGAGCGGCATCTCCAGTCCTTTCGCAGTTTTATTTTGAGACAGGGACTCACCACATTGTTGAGGCTGGGCTAAAATGTAATCCTCCTGCCTCGGCCTCCTTCAGGTATTACGGGCATGTACTGCCCTTTAACGCTGTTTCTTCCGAGGTTATTAGGTTCTGGCAGGGAACCGTGTCCCCTCTTCATTTCCCTCCCTTCCATGGGACCCACTAAAGCCAGACCCACAGTGCTCACCCGCAGCAACTCTCTGTCTCTGCCCCGATGCCATCCCGATCAGAAACATCTGCTTCCAGGCTCACCTGGGCTTGGCCCTGATGCCACAGCTCCACACAGCTGTGTGCCACCCTCTGTTCTCAGAAATGCCCATGCCATCCTCCTCTCACCCAAAGCACCTCTTTCAGGGATAGACCCAATCCTGTCTCCACAACACGCTGAGTGAACTAAACCCTCCTAGATTCACTTGGGAGCCTGGACTCAATGACACTGCAGCTTGGTAGAGGGAAAAGTGTTCGCTGGAAGCGTTCTTTCATTTCCTAGGAAGTATGTTCATTTTACACATGAAGGCAATTAAGGAAAAAAAAAAAAAAAGCTGTAGGCATGGTAGCACTTACCTGTAATCCCAGCTATTTGGAAGGCGAGGCTGGAAGATTACAGTTTCAAGGCCAGTCTGGGCAACTTAATGAGACTATCTCAAAATAAAACAATAAAAAAGGGCCAGAGATATAGTTCAGTGATAGAGTACCCTGGACAACCTCAGCCTCAGGATAGGAGAGAAACTTGCAGGTGACTCAAAGAAGACAGATAATGTGGCCCATCATCAGAATAATGGCTACTTCTATTGAGTAGATGCACAGATGGAACGATCAGACAAGGTCTTTACATTGAATAAAATTAAGATGTTAAGAGATTTAGTTGGGCAGTGTGGCTCGTGTCTATAACCCCAGCATTTAGGAGGCTGAAGCAAGAGGATTGCCATGAATTAGAGGCCTGTCCAAACTACAGTGAGACTGTGTCTCACACACACACACAAAAATCTAGTGAAGGGAAAGGCAGGAAAATGTAGACAGCATGTGTGAAGTTAGGAATTTCAAAAGATGAATGGGAATTATAAAAATAACCAAATGGAGGAGCTAGGATAGTTGCAAGATACACCGCCCTAGCATGTACTTGGCCCTCTGTCCAATCCCTAACTCTGCAAAAGATACAAACCACTTCTTGTGCCTCCACTGCAGACCCAAGCCCTGCCTGCCTCCTCCAGCCAAGTGTGCCCTGAGGTCTGGGAGTCCTAGGCATGCCCAGCTAGGCCAGGAGTGGGGAGCCGGCAGTCAGAGGAGGAGCGAGGCAGAGCCAGAAGCACCCGTCATGGTGCCCTTTAGGGACTTCTGCTTCTTCCTGGGCCCTGGCTCTTAATCAGGGAGATAGAAGAGGCCCTGGCAGCTCTCTACGTGCCAGGACTGACTGATGAGCTGACACCAATGCCCCTGGTACCCAGGCAACAGGGCAGAGCAGCGCTGGAAAGAAAGGGAGGAGGAGGAGGCAGCACCCCCCGGCAGCTAGTACTCTCCAAGTAATTAGTTTTTAAATCAGGCATACGGTTCAAGAGCCACTTACTCCAGGCAGCTTTAATTATTTATGCATCCTTTTCCTGCTGGTTATTTATAACCATCCTCTGTGAACAGGGAGGAAGGTGCTTTCTCCACTGGGTTCTTGGTGTTCATTCAGCTGCAACTTCTAGGAGACCCAGTGGAATCACAGAGTGCCAGGCTCTGGGTGAAACAGATTTAGGCTGGACAAGCCAGCAGCTGGGGAGATTCTGGACCCCATATCCCCAGGTTCATCCAGCCTAGAAGAATGGCCAGTGCCGTGGTGCACAGCCCAGAGAGGCTGGAAACTCAGCCCAGAGAGCCCAGCCAGGGGTCCAGTGATGCCGGAGTGACTGTCAGCCTATTATGTCTCATGAGATTTAACCCACATCCTCACCACACTGCGGTGTCGCCTTGGCCTAGGCGTGACCCTCCGCTGTGCCCAAGAGCCCCCAGCACCTGCCCTCAGCTCGCCCCAATGCACACCCACCCCTGACTCCTAGGAGCTTCCTCTGTGTGTGATCCGACAGTGACCTTGATGCGGACCCAAGGTCAAAAGTTGCTCGGTTGCATCTGCGTGGGATCAGCAACCAGAATGAGCAGTTTAAAGTCGGTGCCTCGGGAGCGAGTTTGTGTCTGAGCACTCGGCACTCCAGGCCCTTCGTGTGTATGAGACTCAAGGTGAGTGCACAGAGCTGAGCAGGAGGAGGCTTTGACTCCTCATGGGCACAAAGCAAGAGGCCACAGGCTTAACCATAGGAAGGCAGTAAAGCCAAAGAGCAAGGGGAACCGGTAGCGCCACCAGTCCTCTGCTCTAGAGCGCCCCTTGGCGGGCCTCTGGGAGATTTGCGCCGCTCCCCGCTCCGGGCTTTGCCCAGCTAAGAACACGGGCGCCCTGTCTGTCATTCGCCCTATAAGACAGATAGGGAGGGTGCAGCTCGCCATCGAATGGATCAGCGAAGGGCTCCCATTGTGGCTGGCTGATATAAGCACAACTTACAAATTCTCATTGTTGTAAATAAGATGGTTTTGTTCAGCTAAAATTTTTCTGCTAAAATTCTGTTTTCAACAACAACAAAAAATGCATGAAATAATTTCCACCAGTATTATCCATATGGGTTACTAAATGATGTGCATAATCTGAGTTTAATGTGGGAAAGCAAATATAAGGACCTTTTGCAAGCGCATTAGGAAAATGTACAGCCCACGCATGCGTAAGGCTGACTGGCAGCGCTGAGTCTCTGCTGCTCCGGCTTCTGCTTTCCAGTCGTTGTGCCACAGGCAGGCGCTGCTTGTGTTATCAGGGAAACACCAGGGCAGTTGCCTTCTCACATTTCACGGAAGGCCACAGCCCCAAGGGGGAGCGGGAGCATGGGGTGGGAGGACAGCTTCTAGGGTTCTGCAGCCCTGACATCCAGGGCTCTGATGCTGACACGCACTGGAATCCCAGCACTCTGGGAGGCTAAGGCAAGGGGCCCACAAGTTAGTGCCCAGCCTCAGCAACTTAACGAGACCCTGTCTCCAACATAGAAAGGACCTGGGTCAGGGGTAGAGCTCAGTGTTAATTGAACCCCCAGGTTCAATTCCCAGTACAGAAGAAGAAAAAACCCAGGGCTGACTGTAGCCTTTATGGGATGCTCTTAAGGTCTGCGCAACTCACAAATGCTGTAACCCGGTACTGTGTGGTGGGCTGGCGCGGAGGTAGCGCCCCCACAGGCCTGGGTCGGCTCCTTGGAGCCCTCCTGGAGGTACTGTGGGGCAGCAGGAACATCTGGAAAGCGTTTCTGCTCCAGCACAGGAAATGTGTCTCAGCCCTGTAAGGACCCCCACCTCCTCACCATGGGGCCTCTCCCCTCCCTCCCTCCATAGGGGGAGCATGGAGGAGGGGTTTCAGCTCTCTTGTGAAGTTGGTTCCCCACCTGGGGTCCCAGCAGCAGCAGAAAAGATGGCTACCTGCGCCTGCTGCGGTGAAGGGGGCAGGGGTGCCCTCCAGGCACAGGACACCTTGCAGCCCCACCGCCCGCACACCCCGCAAGAGCCCGGATCTGACTCAGTGCTGCCGCCCCCTTCCTCCCAGGCTTCCCAGCGGCGGCCCTCTAAGCAGCACCCAGCAGTCCTGAAACCCATGCCCCAGCCAAGCAGGATTCGAAGTGCTGCTGAGACTGTCACCTCCCAGCTGAGCTGCTGCTGGCGCGAGGCTACACCTCATTCTGACGGCACCATTTTTCCAGCACTGCCCACACTGCACGAGTCACCCCAGGTGAGGTCAGAAAGTAGTTTAAAAACAGCAAGAGCTCTCCGCTGAATATGAGACTCAAGGAAGCCAGGTCAGACAGAGGCTGCACATCTGTAATCCCAGCACTCTGGGAGGCTGAGGCAGGGGGATCACAAGTTTAAGCCCCATTGGGGCAATTTAGTGTTTTAATGAGACCCTGTATAATTCTTAAAGGGGGAGGAGGGTCTGGGGTATAGATCAACGCAAAGGCCCGGATTCAATCCTTGCTATTGCAGATGGACAGACACACAGCTGCCTTCTCAGTCATTTTTTTTTTTTTTTTTTTTGAGACAGGGTCTCACTATGCAGTTCAGGCTGGCCTTGAGCTCACTTTTATAGCCCAGGCTGGTCTCGAACTCACACCGATCCTCCTGCCTCAGCCTCCCAAGTGCTGGGATTACAGGCGTGCGCCACCACGCCCGGCTTCAGTCATTTATTTTGAGACAGTCTCTCCTAGCTGCCCAGGCAGAGCTGGATCTCGCAATCCTTCTGCCTCAGCCTCCCACCACAGCCAGTTAGGGTGCAGCTGTCTTCATCCCAGCAGGCCAAGTTCAGGGTCCAGCCTGGCCTGACCTCCCCTCTCCCTGCCCCTCTTTTCTCTGCATCTGAGGCCTTGAGGAAACCCACACCCCAGGGGCAGGACAACACTCTTCTCTGGATCCTCAGTTTGCATTTGAAACATTTATTTCAGGAAATACATTTCAACACTTTGTTATTTATACAAAAAGAGACAAATTTCTCAGGAGGCACATAGCAAAAGGCCATTGTGGAACAGAGCCCAGTGAAACAGAGTTTTCAAAATCTGGTTACAGAAGGAAAGCAAAGCCATCCCTGGGGACACTGCTGCAAGCCCCCACCCCCCAGCGCCACCACTGCCAGGGGAGGCCACCCCCATGTCCTGGGCCCTGCCGCCAGACCAGCTCCTTCCTTCAGTCTTGGTTTTGGCAAAAACTTGGCAAGTCGGCAGTTGGCAAGTAAACTGCTGTCGGGCTGAGGGGTTTGGTGGGGGTCTGCACCCCTGGGGGAGGAAGACGGCGACGCCATCACTGGCTCACACGCAGCCTCACCATAGCTGCACGCCCCAGTCCACACCCCTGATCCCTTCCACTGCACTTCTTGGCCCCATGAGGCCAGTTCAGGATCGCAGCCAGACATTCCCAGGAGGGTACATCCGTGAGCGGCCTCACCTCACCTCTGCTGTGGTGCTCCTGGAGACCTTACAGCCCCCTGCGGAACGAGGGCGAGCCCAGCTCTGCACCTGCACATGTCCTGTGTACCCCCAACCCTCTCCTCTCTCTCCAAGGGGTCTTTATGTGTGGGGTTCTGGGGTGCAGGGGCCAGGGTCTCAGAACAATGGACTCCCCTGGCCTCTTGCCTGGCCGGAACCAGGAACATAGCATCTGGGGCTGGGGCTGCCGGGCCATGATGGAACCAGAGTACTGCAGTCAGACCAAAGTCAGGACAGACGGACAGACAGATGGACTGACAGACCTCTAAGGCACCAGGGAGGGACAGGGCTACTTTCTTCCTCTGCATCCTCCACAGCTTCCTCTGCTTGGATGTCCCCAGTTCAGGGGTGGGTGGGGTACAATTCTCACCAGATTCTGTTGCATCAGAGGTATCCAAAGACTTCCCCTCCCCATGTGTGAGGGTGCAGGGGGGTGTGGAAGGATAGATCACAACTTCCCCTCTCCCTTTGGTCCCTGTTTCTGGCCTAAGGGGACAACTAGGAGAGTCCTCAGACTCCTGTGGACGGCTGAATGAAGGCACTTTCTGCTCTAGAGTAGGCTCCAGGCCAGTGGCCATGGGCCTGGCGTGTCTAATAAACTGGTAATGCGCACTGGGAGGAGTACTGGGAAGGCAAGGGTAGGGGTCTCTGAGTCCATGGCCCACACCACAGGAGGGCAGGAGGGGCTCCATTCTCCCACTCCAGGAAGTGTAGCCTTGGGAACTGAGGGCCGAGAGGGGACTGCTAAACCCAGGGACCTGGTCCCTGATGAGGCTCCAGAGCTAGAACCTCCGGAGGATAGCAGGCAGGCAGCTCTGCGAGCCCTGGGGAGCCCAGCTGGGGGCGGGGTCAGACTCAGATGGGCCCGGGGGTCCTCCTGCTGGGTGCATCCAGCCTTCCTGGCACTCAGGAAAGCCAGACGGGTCCCAGGCCCAGTCCCCTCCATGGGCAGCCAGGAGCTACGGATTCACACTCAGGAGGCTTAGCCTTCTCTTGTCACCTGGCAGCACGGAAAAGGTGGAGAACAATGATGACACGTGGACAACATGATATAAAATAAGATGGGGTGGGCAGGCGGGCAGGCCTGGGGTGATAGGAAGACTGGGGATAGGGTCCGGGCTGGGGACGGCAGCTTCTACATCTCCTGGGCTTCGGGCTCCTTCTCCTCAACCCCATTGGCCATGGTGCTGTTGCCTTCGTTGAGTCGCTTTACGCGGTATGCCTCGAAGTGGATGCTGCTGGTGATGTCCTTGATGTTCTGCATGTGGGTCCTGCGGGAACACCAGGTCAGCCTGCTCCTCTGGGCCCAGCCCTGACTGCCATGCTCTCCATGGGGTTCCCTGCCACCACCACGATGATGACCACACCAGGCATGGTCTGAAGGCCCGTCTCCCTGGGAACACATGTTCCATGCGTCCCTGTCTCTCTCCACATGACAGCCAGCCTAGAGTCTGTCCAGTAACAGAGGACTGAGTTCTGGGAGGCCCAGAGACATCCAGCAGTGGGCAGGACCAGCATGTCCTTGCTCCAAGAAGAAGCATCCGGCTGGTGGGCAGGAGCAGAGGGCTGGGTCCATTCTACCCATCCAGCACTCACTATGTTGGCTCACTGCAGGGCCACACCCCAGCCTTTATCCTTTCTCTCTTTGGTAGCTAAAAGGGCCAGTCTGGGAAGGAGGCCGGAAGGGTGGGGCTCTCTAAGAGCTGTCCCATCAGCAGTGACCCCACATGGCCCTGACCTCCGTTCATTATCCCGAGCACTCAGCCACCTCTGGAGGGGGCATAGAAGAGTCTAGGATCCCAGCTCATGGTCTTTACCTCTTTACCGCCCAATCAGGGCCGCTCCTCAGAGACCCCTCACCTGGTCCCATCTCTAGGGGCCTTCTGGTGGGCCATACAGCCAATAGAGAAGCCTCAGCCAAGACCAAGGGCAGAGGTCAGAGGCTGCTAGGAACAGAAGCGAGGACATGCCAGCCTCCACTCGGCGCTCACATTTGAGACCTCACATGGTCACAAGTCAGTGCAATCTGAGCGCAGGTCACAGCCCTTCCGGTCCCTGTGACCTCCCAAGAGAGCAGAAGGATATTCACTCCTGGCTTCATTCATTTCCCAGAGTATCTCTTAGCAAATGGGGCTCTGGAGGCAGAGCCACTGGTGCAGTTCCAGCTGCCATCCTCCCACCCCTGCCTGCCACAGGCTCACCTGATCAGGAGGTCCCGCAGGTAGGCAAACTCACAGTGTGTGGTGTTCTCGACTGAGGAGAGGAGATGGAGAGCTTTAGTGTTACAAGGGTACTGCCCTGCCCCCCAATATTTCAAGAGTGGCCCTACTGGCAGGTGGTGCCTGCTCGGCACCGAATACCAGGCATCTGAGAGCCTCTCGGTACCAGGGACTCTGGAGTGGAAGGACAAACTGAGCTCCCACTCTCTGGAAGGTTCTGGACCAGTGGGCAGATGGCCCAGCAGCCAGGCCAAGACTTCAGAGAGGCAGAAGAGTCACAGTAGGAGGGGTGGGCCTTACTCCCCTGGGGTGCCCAGGGAGGCATCCCCAATGGTACAAGGCAGACCTGAAGACAGGCGGGGACTGGGAGGCAAGGGGCAGCAATGGAATTGGGACAGATTTTAAGACAAGTTCTGGGTTTGATGCTTGTCCATGCACCCATGCCCAGAACGCAGGCAGGATACATGCACACACGCGCACACACACACGCCAAGAGACCACATATGGTGAGTGACCCTTGAAAGAGCCAGCAGGAGGCTTAGGGTCACTCGGCTTTGAGACCACCCAGGCGGAAGCCAGCTGGAGACACTGTGCAGGGTTTGGCTGGCTGCACTCCAGAGTGTCACTGGGGGTAGGTGGCATGCCAGATGCTGCAACTATGACACCAATACACACTTGGGGACAGGCAGTGACATCAGGGACAGGAGCAGGGCCAGATAGAGCAGGCACCAGGCCCCCAGAAGTTCCCTCAGCCTACTCCCCATGCCTATGGGCACGACTGCTCTCTTGAAGGCACAGAAGTAGAGCTCAGTGTTCACACCCAGGAGGTCCAGCCTGCTCCTTCCCAGCTCAGGGCTTTCCCTGAGCAGGGGCGAGGCAGGGCTGTGCTGTGAATAGCCCACGTCTCGTGCCATAAGGCTTGGTCTGCATGACAGCCTCTGCCACAGACGTATGTTACTCTGGTCTCTGGCCTCTATTTCTCCATCAGTAAAATGGACAACAGTACCACCCACCTCCCAGGGACACACAAGGGGATCAAATGGGGCGAATCATGGTGCCCTGCCTTCCTTCTGCCGCCTTCCAGGGGGCTCCTCGAGGTGGGGCACACCAACAGGGGGACAGGACAAAATAAAACTGCCTAGTGACCGTAAGATCCAGGGTAAGCAAGTGGCTGGTTTCTCAGTGAGCTGTCAACTCACAAGGTCCTTATCGTGTTCTGGGGAGGTCTCCAGGATCCGCAGGAAGCAGATCTGTTGCTTTGTAACAAACCCCTGCAGCCAGAAGACCCAATCTGGCCTCATTAAGGTCCTGATAATTTCTATGCAGACCACCTGCAATGGCAGGATTTTGCCACTAGGGGGAAGTAAAGACATGCCAATTTCTGACTCCAGGGCTCTTACCAGTCTAGGAGACTGGGATAGCCTACTTCAGATGCTTCCCTAACCTGTCCCCTTCAATCTGCTCCCTGCAGAGGGAGTACCACAGAACCTGGGAAACACCCAGAAGATGGCTGGCGTAGAAAATCACTGTGACACAGGTTTCTGCCAACAGCAAATCATGAGGAAGGTAAGTGGGGCTTCCTCAGTGCTGACCCCTGGGGGGCAGAGCAGGCTGGGCCTGTGGATTCAGAGCTGCCCTCACTGCCTTCGTAGCCTCCCCTCTGTGTAGGGTACCATTGTGATCCTCTTCCTGGGGCAACCGTCTTATGGACAGCTGTTAATTTGCTGAAATCCTGGCCATGGTACCATTTTTACTAGTGGTGGAAAATGAGGCCCTAGAGGACTGGGGATTTCCCACACTGGCACAGCTAACTCTGTGCCTTCTCTGCGGGGCCTTTCAGACTCATCACTCTCAAGAGACAAAGCAGCTTCTCCAGTCTACCCTGTGCTTCCCTCATGCTTGCCAGGGAGGGAATAGCAAGGAAAGCAACACCCAGGCCCACCCACCTGAACAGGCTGGCCTGCACCCCAGAAAGAGATGTCCAAGTCCCAACCCTCAGGGCCCACCATGGGGACCTTATTTGGAAAGTATCTGAAGAGATGCATTTGTGTGACCCCACACCCAACAACAGGTATCCTCCCAGGACAACAGATACACAGGCAACAGACTAAGTTCAGCCAACGGCCACAGACCAGGGTATTTTCCCATCCCGGCCCCAGGAGCCAGCAGGATGCATACCTTCAATGGTGCCCCACTTGGTCTTCCTACCAAGGATCCGCTTGCCGTTGACCTGGTACTCATGGTCGCTGCCCACCACGGCGAAGGGGATCATCTCCTGGGAAGGGGCAGTAGGGCCAGTCACACTCACACATGCCCCAAGCCAGGCCCCCAACTGGAAGCTGGGTAAGGGTACTGGGTGTGGCTATGGACCCCCAACCCCCCCGGGCCTGGAGTAGGCCCTAGTGTCTCAAGGTCACCGCAATGGTTACCCTGGATCGGGCAAGAGCATCACACACTGCAGGCATCGGGGAGGGGAGATAAACAGCCTCAGGGGCCCCACTCACCCGGAACTTCTCGTTCACCTGCCGGTCCTCCGCGTCCTCATCAAACTCCTTCTGGGGGTACACGTCGATGCCGTTGGACAGCAGATCTGCCGTGATCTGGGGAGATGCAGGTAGCACCGCTGCTGTGACCTCCTGAGGGGAGCTGCCCTGGGCCCAGGGTCAAGGGCTGGTTCTGGGGAGCTGTGACCTAACAGTCTGCAACTCTGGGGCCCCCAAGAGGAGGGGCAGCTGCAGGCGTGCCTGCCTTGAACTGAGGAGGATCCCCAAGCTGGGCTCTATGGTCTCTCCCACTTTCCTCACATGCTATGACAATACCCCAGGCTGTGGAGTCCTCTACTCCTGAAGCCCTCTCTTGCATCACAGGCCCCCAGCCCAGGGGGGGCCTCTGCAGACCGGGGTATACCTGTCTGCACTACATCAGCCTCACTCTGACAGCAGCACAGATGAGGTGACTGTGAGCTGAGGACATCCCAAGGAACTGTTGTCACATGTGCCCCAAGAAGACCCAAACCCACGCACAACTTCCAGGCTACTGTCCCCTTCCTTGTAGCTCACATCCCTGTGTGTGTGGGGGGGGTCCCTCCCTAAGCATTCTGGGAAAATCTGAGTGATGGAGGCCCTCAGGACTTGTGGGATTTGACTGGGGTACAGCTCCATTAGGAAGAGGTGGCCTAGGAGAGCACTCTGTCTACTACATTTCGGCAGAGAAGTGGTATCCACCTGTCCCCCAGAGAGATTGTCCCTTCTGGGCTCTCTCTTCCATCTGATAAAAGCAAGGCATGTTTTTAAGATGCTCCCCCTTCCTGGGAGCAAGGGGTACTGGTTGCTTCTGAATCTGTGTCTTTCTCGAGCCCCACTCACACTTGGTTAGAGAACGGGTCTGCCACGGGAGGCCGCTGCTCAGAGCCGGGGAGCTGCTCGGGCCACCCCAGGAAGGCCCCAGCAAGCACCCAGGGCTGCCACGGCTCCCCTGAGGGCAGCCCCTCCCAGGCCTCCAGCTTATCCAAGCAGCCCAGAGGCCCAGGAAGCCAGCATCGTACCCTCTGTTTGAAGTAGACCCTCTCCTCCAGCGTCAGCGTGTCAGCCTTGGCAATGACAGGGACAATGTTGACCACCTTGCTCAGGCGCTTCATAAACTCGATGTCCAGGGGCCGCAGGCTGAAATGGATGCAAGCAAGTGAGACTCAGCTCTGGGTGAACAGAACTGGGGGGTGTCCCCGCCCATAGGGCCAGAGACGGAGCAAAGGCAAGGGCACTGCAGGGCCAGCCAAGGGGTAGCGGAGCATGGCGGGGAGTATCAGGCTCAGCTCTGAGCCCTCCTCATCCAGGAGGTTCTGGACAGGCCCAGGGCATGGGTCCAAAGAGGGGCTCCTCGGCTGGGGCGGGTTGTGCTGCGGGGCCCTGGCTGGCAGGGAGAGGAGGAGCTTAGCTAGACCTCTTGCACGGTCCCTCTGAGCACAGCCTGCTCCGGTCCCTGCTTGGCAAGCGGGGTTCTGCCCTGAAGGTCTCACTGGCCCACTGGGGGACACAAGAGGCTGGTGTGGGTTTTCTGCAGGTCCCCAGACTAAAGCTTGCCACCTTTCACAGGGACTTGTAGCGATAGGGCCGGGGTTTCCTGCAGAGCCCTGGGCTGCAGACAACACGTGTGACCCATGTAATGGCTTCTGACTGTGGCCCACGGACAGCAGCAGCCCCCTCAGGCAGCCCAGGGAAAGCAGGCCGAGGGCACGGCACCGGGCGGGCGCATGGCTGGCACGTACGAGTGGCCGGTGGCAGGAATGAAGTAGAGGCAGCAGTGGACGCGCGTGTCCGGGATGCGCCTCTTGCGGTTGATGTTCACCTCCTCCTGCAGGTACTTCTCATACTGGTCATTGATGAACTTCATGATGGGCTGCCAGCTGCGTGAGAAGCCAGGTCAGGGCCCAGGCTTCCCTGTGTGGCTAGGCAGCTCCCCAGCCCAGCACCCCTGTTCCAGTCAGCCTTGTGATCACACAGGGGGATGTCAGGCTTTGGGCAGTTAGCACCGGCTCACCTCGGGGCTCCTGGTCCAGCCTCCCGCACTGACCTTTGGCCTCCGGAGGAGGGCAAGAATGAGCCCAGGGCAGCCCCACCTCAGTCCATAATTTTCAGAACACGCTCTTCCACACTGGAGTGCTGAGGCTCAGGGAGCCCGGGTGCCCCAGGAGTGCCCTTCCCCCATGCAGAGCCCCCTCCAGGCCCTTACCAATTCTCGTTGTTGATGTGGTCTCCAAACCCTGGAGTGTCAATCACGGTGAGCTTCATCCGGACGCCCTTTTCCTCGATATCTGAGGGAGCAGAGTCCCAGGTTAGAGGGTGACCGGGGCCCCAGATGGAGCCAGAAGGCTGCAGCCTCTAGTAACAAAGCCCAGCAGGCCCTCTCCCCAGGGACCTCTGCCCACAGATTCTGGTGACAACTAAACTGTCTGATCCCAAGGTCTCCCACGGCCCTGGGTGTACAGGCCAGTCCTGCCCAGACTCCACATTCCTGGGGGCTCAGCAAGTCCCCTGGGGTACCTGGGCACCCTGAACCCCACGCTTTGACAGGACGCCCCCTTCCCCCACGCCCCTACGTGGCCACCTCAGCACTGACCGTGGGTTATGGACTTGATCTCGATGGTCTTGGGGATGCGTTCTTCTGAAGTGGGCTGCACCGACTTCCGGCTGATTTTGGACTTGAAGAGGGTGTTGATTAAGGTAGACTTCCCCAAGCCACTCTGCCCTGGAGAGACACAGGAGGGAATTCGGCCGGCTCGTGGGAGGGGATAGATAGCAGGTATCCAGGGACACCAGGCTCTGGGGTCCAGCCCAGGTTCCTCTCCCAAGCAGT
This sequence comes from Myocastor coypus, assembly GCA_004027025.1. Lineage (NCBI taxonomy): Eukaryota > Metazoa > Chordata > Mammalia > Rodentia > Myocastoridae > Myocastor > Myocastor coypus. The sequence goes on along the minus strand of PVJA010001441.1, from coordinate 103,596 downwards.
GACCATCCACACCCCCAGGAAGGAGGCCTCCTGGCAGCTCTGATTCAGGACGCCTCATGGTACCTGTTTCTGTATCTGTACAATGGAATGAACTGCGCCCATGTCTCCTCTGCTGGGGCTGCTCTGAGCATTGAGTGGTCCATACACAGGTGGGGCCACAACGAGTTGCCCCATTACCAAAACAGAACAGGGGTGCCACCTGGTGTGCACATACGACACAATCCACATACGCACTCAATTCCAGACTCAGCTGTATCGATTTACTGCCACTCCCAACTCCTTGGGCTGTGCCCACAGCCACACATCACCTGATGGCACCTTTCACGGAGAGCTGGGGGAACGCCCAGGAGGGCAGAAGCTGGCATCATCGAAATCCCAGCCTGAGTGCGGCAGCCCCAGGACCATAGTCCTCGCTACTTCCCCTCTGCCCTTCTGGTCTGTGTCCCGGCTTGAGCTGTTGAGCTGTCCTGCCCTGGCCCCCAGATGCCTTAGATCCAGGAGACGCCTACTGGAAATTTTAACCTCAACACTTTATTACCACGACCGCTGCCACCACCAACACTGATGCCGCTCCCACGTCCCAGGCTCGCCCTGCACCTCAGGATTATGGGGCCTCCTGTGTGCGAAACCTTCCTGGCCCCTAGTGGTGAATATACCCTTTCCTAAGTGAGGAAACTGAGGCCCAAGGAGGGGAATGTAGACAAGCCTCATGGGGAGAAAACAGGGCTAGTCCCCTGGGTCTGTGGAGCCCACACACCGCCTCCCTCCCTGCCAATTCACAGAAACCCTGCCAAGGGCTTCTGGTTTTATTTGCAGGAGCACCTTGTTCCTCACAAAGGATCTTGGGAGAGAGCCCAGCAGCGACATCTGGGCACTGAAGTTCTCAGGGCTGGAGGCAAGAGAGGCCCAGCAAGTGAGGCAGCCCCGGAATGCACTCTTAAAGCTCCAGGCTGGACAACCGTGGTGACGGTAGTGAAGCCACCCCTCCTACTCCCTTCAGTCACAGCTCTGAAGGAGACCTGTGTCACAGACAGGACCAGACGAACCCAGGCTTGTCCCATGGGGGCGTCTTGAGGGCAAGAGCCAGGGCTACCCTGGTATTTCCCCTATCTCTCTCTCTCTCTAGCCTCCAGGCAGGGCAAAGGCCCTGGAGTCGCCAGGCTACACCTGAGGAAGAAACAGTGGGAGTCCCAAGGGGACTCACGCATCTTCCCTGGTGCATGATGGGGCCAAGGGCTCCATGCAGAACAAGAAGGCACCGGGAACGAAGAGAAGCTGAGCTAAAGTGACAGCAGAGGGGACGGGAGGTCAGTCCTCAGGAACCCTGTGCTAGGCGCCCCCACCAGACAGGCCTATGTTGAGGGCTTGAGCCTGTGGGGCATTTGCCCAGCCCCCATGGTCCTGTGGAGTACGCAGAAAGCCTTGCCCTGTTTGAGCCTGAAATCAGCAGCCTGTTTTCTGCTGAGAAACAAGGTCCCTTCCCAATGGTCACTATGAGGTCAGCACAGGCCCTGAGAGGCGTGAGACAGTGCTACTTGCTATAAATGGGCCCCGCCAGCAGCCCACAAGCCACCAGGATCAGTGATCGCCCCTGGTGACATCTGGCGGTCCCACGTGACAGTGAGGACCATAGTGCGTGGTGCTCTCAGGGACTCAGGGGAGCTGCAGTGCCCCCCCAACACACACACACTGCCCCTTGCACATTTGTCACTCGCAATTCATCTTTTGGGCCTGGCCATCACTCACAGTACAGAAGGGAAAACCGAGCCCAGGAGCTTTCACCACTGGCTGGGCCGAGACTGCTTGCACCGCATGGGGCTGGAGCAGGGGACTCACCAACCACCATGATGTTGAACTCGAAGCCCTGCTTCATGGCCTTCCTGCGCATCTGCTCCAGGATGGAGTCAATCCCCACATAGCCGAAGTCCGCGGGGGCCTTCTCATTCCGTGGCGCGGGCGCCGGCTTGAGCACGGCATCTCTGGGCGTGTCAGCCATGTCACCCACACAGCCAGGAGCTGCCTCGGTGGCTAGGGAGGAAGAGCAGAGGCATCAGGGTAAGACAGGGTCCAAGCATCAGGCCCATTCTCAGGGAAACTGAGGCATGGATTAGTAGTTTGGCACAAGATCCCCGGATGGAAGCCACTCACCCTGGCAACATCCAACAGGCAAAGGTCCTGAAGCTACACTTTGCTTCAATACTCAACATGGCTCTCAGGGAGTATCCTGTCCCCAGGGTGATGAGATTGGTCTCATCTCCCCCGGCCTCTGCATCCCCACTCTCAGCCCCTAGGCTCAGAGAAGCCGCAGGGCCTGCTACGTCCAAGAGCCCCAGGGGCCCTCGTAGTCTAGGAGGAGGAACAGGCTCCACCTTCTGAAGGAGGGGCCAGACTGCTCACGAGTCCTGAGTCCTCATGGAGGTGTCCACTTCCAGGCACCCTACTTCCTGGCGTGAGCTCTGAAATGGCCTTTGTGACCACCAGGTGGTGGCCAGGTGACCTCTATCCCCAAGTGTCCCTCCTACTAGAGACAAAGCCCACGAGTGTCCTCAGGCCTGCAGGCAATAAGACTGAACTGGAAATAACTCGAGCTTCCACCCAGCTGCCAGAAGTTGTGCGCATCCAGCTTGGGAACCAGGCTGGGTCTGGGCGACCACAGGATTCCACCAGAGGCTGGGCGCAATACACACTCCACAGCCCCAGCTGTCCCCCACCTGGAACGCCCACAGGTGGAAGGTGCCCAGCCATCCTACTGGGGGGGGGGGGGTGTCATACCTTCTACCTCCCATCTTCCACCTCCGCTGCCTAAGCTGCCCTGACTGCTCTTTCCCGTCCTCTTCCAGCAAGTGTAGCTCTTCTCATCTGCCTACTCCCGGGTACACTCTGGGCTCACAAGAAGACTCCTCTGAACCTGATGCAGCCTCTTACCGCTGGGCCAATCCCACCAGCCCTTAGTGAGGGAGGAGGGGACTGCTACCCCGGACGGATGGCAGGGGAGAAGGATTCATCTTCCTCCCCAAAGACGGTAAGCAGAGCTGGGCGGATCCCACCAGGATTGGGATGGTGAGCTGCCTTCTGAGAGTGCAGTATGGGGGCCCTGGGCTCCTCACACCCTAACCGCGCCTGCAGAACAGCAGGAAGCAGGCTTAGCTCCTGACGCCACCACTTGACCCACTGGGCTGAGCCCCCACGTCCCCTGGCATTTCTGTCACTCTTTGTTCTACTTACTGGAGCAGCCAGCAGGAGCTGAGGCTGGCAGGCCAGCAGCTCCTCTCTGAGCCCTCCCCAAGCTGTGTAATGGGACAGATGGAGGGGCAGAGCTGACTCAGAGTCAGTCTGGGCTGTGGTGGGCGCCCTTCATCCCAAGGGGATCAGGGGCTCTCCATCAGCTGTTCCCCTCCCTCTCTGCCTCTCCAGGGCACCAAAATCTCTTACATCTGAGAGCCAACAGCATGCCTGTAACAAGGCCAGGGATTGCCGAGGGGCGCGTGGGCTCCATCCTCACCCTACGCCTGTACCAGAAAGGAGGCAGCCAGCCCGCCCCCAGTCTGGGCCAGTCCTGCAAGCCTTCAGAACAGGGCTTCTGTCCTGCTCAGCAGCATCCTCCATGTTCCACCTCACGCTTCAGATAAACAAAGACCCCTGTGCTGCATCTGCCCCAGAACCTGTGGCTTGGGCGCTTCCTGGAGACAGACAGCAAGGGGCCTGCCTCTCGGGCTACAGTTAGCTCTTGGCCACGTGACTGAAAATTGCTTCCATCTGTCTGCATGGAGGAGCTGCTTTTCTTTGGGCCAGCCCCCACCCCCACCCCTGTGCCTCCCTCTGCGCCTACCCCTTCCCCGGCAGGCAGAGGGCTGCCCCCTGAACTCTCTCTCACCACCGAGTCTGGCTGGGAAGAGCCGGGTCTTCCGGGCTCCAGCTGGGGCTCGCCACAGGCACCAATGCTCAATGCAGAAACTAAAACCAAACCAAACTTCCTGCCCACTGGGGGCCCCTGCTTGAGAAATAATATTAAAAACACAGAGGAGGGGCTGAGGATATAGCTCAACAGCACAGCTCCCTACTTGGCAAGCCCGGGGTTCTAAGTCCAATTCCCTGTGTAAGGGGGAGGGGGGTGACAAAGGAGCCCCTTCCTTCTGGGTCACATGGGGAGGTGTCTGCAGCCATCAGCCTCTCCTGGGGGAGCCTACTTCTTCCTCCTTCCCAGGACAGGTGGTGAACTCTAGGGTCGGCTTTCAGGAAGGCACCAGAAAAGCAGGAACCTTCACTCAGACATTCTAAAACTAAACTCTAGCCCTCTATGGGAAGCCATCAGGGAGGGGCCTTCCCAAGCCCCCAGGTGCCACGGTCAGCAGGGGGTGGGGAGGGATGGTAGACCCCCTCTCTTCCCTCACCCGGGTGGGTGGACACGGCCTAGACCACAGGCCACTTATGCCCTTCAGATTGGTGGTACAATGGGCCACCCTAACCTTCTGCGCATGTGGTTCAGTCGTGTGGAGAACCTCCAGAGTGCTTCAACTGAAATAATGTGACCCCATCCCCATTAACCAGCAGCCCAGTTCCTTCCCGTCTGCGACACCCCACAACCCCCACCCCGTCTACCTCTCTCAACTAGACGATGCCAGGGATGGCGTGTAAAGTGAGTCACAGAGCATGTGCCATGCAGGGCTGGCATGTCGCATCCTCATGGTTCGTCCCTGCTCTGGCAAATGTGCTGAAATTCCTCTCATGAGGCTGAACAATACACCTGGAATGCACACGCTGTATCCCATTTATCCATTTGTCCATCATGGACGATGGGCCAGTGTGGCCGGCCAACAGCTCAGGGGCCTGCTTTGGGTCTCTGGGGCACGCCCAGAAGTGAGCTGTTGGCACACACAGCAGCTATCACTTTACTGCTGAGGAACTGCCACAGCCGTGCGTTTATTTCCAAGTGAGGAACTAGATTTTTCATTCAATTTTATTGTTTAAATATTACACGTGCCAAAGTCTAGTCCAACCTACTTTTCACAGGTGGAAAAACTGCAACTAGAGGGTACTTTCTCCCCTGCCCTTGCAACTTCAGTGGAAGGAACCTGACCTGCAGGAGACCTTCCCCGGCCCTGTCAGGGCTGAAATTTCACAGCTGCTTCTGTGATACCTGACTCACGTCTGTGTTCCCCACCAACTGTAGCTCTGTGCCTGGGAACAGTTACACATTTCTGACCCCACGATGCACTCTTTGGAGCCCAAGGCTGTGGCCTGCTCTAGGGGACCCAGAGTCCTAGCCCAGTGTGGAGTACAAAGTCTCTCTTTAAGAGTCCTCGGGCTCATGAAACAACCAAGCAAAGCTCGCTCAGCTATAAAAAGGCGGCACGGAGCACTGACTCATGCTATGACACAGGCAAGCTTTGAAAACCAAAACCTTAGGCCAAGTGAGAGAAGCCAGGCATGGAAGGCCACAGGGAGGTGGGGTGGGGTGCAAGGAGAGAGGGAGACTTTATTTAATGAGTTCTGAGTCTTCTCCTCTCAGGGTGATGAGAGCGTTCTGGAGTTAGATTTGAAGATTGTCCCACAACAATGAATAAACGTTAAACTGAGAAGAGGGCAAGGAAGGAAGGAAGGAAGGAAGGAAGACCAGCCAGCACACATTTCTAGCAGAACTGGATAGAAAACTCAAGTGGGTGCTGCCTCCCAGCAGCTTCTGCAGAGCTTGGACAGCATAACTAGGGCCAGATGCCCACCCCAGGGGCCTGAGGTCCCACAGGCACTGCCAGGCTATATCCCTGCCAAGTGTTTCTGGACATGGCAACCAGCTGGAAGCCCCATGAGAGATTCTGACAGTGTCTCTGGGGTTTCCATTAGAGCCCGGTCCACCTGTCACTGCCCACACCCCGGCACCTGATGCAATCCAGTGTTGCCTTTTCTCCCACCCCTACCCAATTTTGGGTCCAACCTGGAAGAAGAAGGGCACTCGCTGGCCATGAAGTCCCAGGCCAGCTCCATGTGCAGGCTTCTGAGCAGTGTGACAAGTTCTCCCCTAGCCTTGGAGCCTACCAAGTGTGACAGAATCAATCAAGATCACTGTTCATGGCTTGCTGGGGCAGGGCAGTGAGTGGGCCACATGCCTGAGAGACAGCTCCACAGAGAGCAGGCAGCTAGCAGGGTGCCCGAGGAGAGGGCTCAGCACAGCAGCCCAGACACCACCCGCCTGGCCCTCCCTGTCGGTCACACTACTCTGTATCCCAGAAGCATCCCCAAAGCATCTGCAGTCTCTGCTCAGCCACACAACCCTCACTAAGCGACCGCCTCACTGGCCAAATGCAAAGGGAGTGCTACACCCAGCTCCAGGGCAGCCATGCGGTGTGCCATTGTGTCTGCTGGGCCTGCACCCCCAGGACAAAGACCTCTGGGCAAAGCTAAAATCATTCCCTTACCTCACCCCAACATAATCCATACCCACTTCTTAAAACTCAAGATGGCAACACCATTGCCCATACATGCCCTGCTTAATCCCTCCCCTCCCCATGGCCAGGCAAAGAGCAAGGCCACCCTGTCCACGGCTATCCCACAGTCCCATAGTCACCACAGAGGCACAGAGGCCCACGGCTGCAGGCTCAGGGGACAGTACCCCTGCCTGCAGCTCTATGACCATCAATAGGCACCCCAAGAACTCTGATTAAAGACACACTGCTCCTCTTACCAGGTTTCCCAAGTGCCGATGCCTGGAGGTCAGCTCCATCCCGCCAGGTTGCAGGCACACAGCAAGTCCCAGCAAAAGTGTGCTGAATGAACAAACCTAGGAAGGTGGTGCCAATGGCTGTGGCCAGCACCTGGGCTCCCTCTGTGCCAGGAGCTGCTCTAAGAGAGGCCCACATGGCTTCCCAGAGCTCCTGGGTAAGTCATCCCATTTTACAGACAGGAAGCAGAGCTCACCATATTTTTCTTACTTACCAACATCAGTGGACTTATAAGTGGCAGAGCCAGGAACAGAACCCAGGCATATGACCCCATAGGGCCGGTCCTTCTGCACTGCATCCTTCCTGAAGCCAAGTGCAAAAGCCACCTCTGGCAAGAGGAGAAAACTCACCAGAGACCTCCAGTCCCAGCCTCTCCCTGAGCTGCTCACACCAGGTGTGGGGGGACCCCCACCCCAGGGGTCTGAAGTTATTAGGGCTCTTCCTAGGCTTCTCACAGCAACTGGTAGTTTGATGTCCATAGTCTCAGAGAAAAGCCGCCAGTCTCTTTGTCACCAGCACCTGCTGTGATTCCGAGGCCCTCCATAGAACCCATAGTTCTATGATGCATGCAACCACCAGAAAAGGAAGGAGGCCAAACAGCCCCAGGACACCTGCTGTGGCTCCTGGATGGACCCCACCCTGATGTCCAACCCCACCTCCAGGAGACTGCCCAGCAAAGCTGGCAAAACCCATAAAGACAGTAAGGTATCCCCCTGCCCAGGTTATGAACAGTGGGTGGAAGGAAGGAAAGTAACCAGAAAAATAATAGGATGTAGAGGCAGGGAAACCTTCGGGAAGAAACTACTGTGAATAGATGCTGAAGAAATCAGCCACTAACAGCAAAGGTAAAGGCTTTCGAGAATAGCTCAGTTGTCTAAACGCCTGCCTGGCAAGTGTGAGGACCCAAGTTCAATCCCCAGTACTGCATACCATGCTAGTCCCAGAGCCAAACCAGCCACCAAGACGGTGCAGTGGCGCATGCCTCTAATTCCAGTGCTAGGGAGGCTGAGACAGGAGAATCACGACGAGTCTGAGCTGCATAGCAAGACCTTGTGCCAAATAAATATAAATAAATAAAAGATTGAAAAAAAAAAAACAGTAGAGGTAGAAAATGATCCTGGGGTTCTTGAGACCAGAACTACCACACTGATTCATCAGACTGATCTTCATTGAGCAATAAATAGAACGACTTCAGAGGCTTGCTCTGGCAGAGGCAAGAGCACTGGTGCCCAGAGATGTGGCGTGATGTCCACATATCCCTATGTGTATCCACTGAGGCGTAAGGAGAGCTCTGCCGTGGCCTCTCCATGCAGGGACTCGGTCTGATTCAGTGGCCCTGGGCTGGTGTGCGGCATAAACCTCTCTTTGAAGCAGATGAAGGGTAAGGATTTTCCCAGGAAAGTAGACAGGAAAACAGATACACAAGAGATGAATCTGGATAATCTGAAGGACCCAAGGAACCTTTTCAAAACTTGGTGTCATGAGAATTTACGATTTAATCAGGTCCTCTCTGAATTACCTTCACAAGACTGCTATGAACACACACAAAAGATGTTCTGGGTTTCATAGCTGGGGAGGGAGTTTCAAGGGGGGGCAGACAGACCAATGGGGGGAGGCAGAGGGTGGAGGCTGTAGCTGGACTGGAAGCCCAGAGTCTGTGGGCCTGGGACCCTGAGAGTCAGGACTGCCACGGTGGGGGGAAGGTTCAAAGCAGGGTCCCGTCTTCCTCTCCTCTGCTTTTCAGTATGCTGTGTCCTGCTAACCTCCCCAAGCCACCAACCTCCAAATGTCACAAGGGACTTCCTGTTCGCTTCTAAAGATGGAAACACTGAATATGAATGTGAATTTTGCAAATGGGTATGGGCAGGGGGGTGGGGGGCCATTTCTAAAGTGTGCCCGGCTCATCTAATTTGATAAGAAATTCCAAATCCAATTACACTTCACACTTTGGGGCAGGAAGTGTCTCCTTGGAGTCTGGTGAAGAATGGGGGATGCCAGAAATCTGAGCCTTTGCCTTCTCGGCTGAAACACTGCTGCTTAGAAATCCAGCATGGTGCCTTGGCCTCTGCTTCTCCAGTGAAGGGATTTGCAATCAGGAGAGCCACATTTCTTCCTCCGTCGGAGCTCCTTCCCATTTGCAGGAAGGGCTTAAACAAAACTGCTCGGATCTGGTTTCCGTGGCAGCCTTCTGCAGCGCCTCCAGGGAAGGCCTAGAAGGGCTAAGAAGTCCCCAATGGCTCACGCTCTGTGGGGCATGGAAGGGGCAGAGCTGTGAAGCTTAGCCTCATTCACTCAGGGGCCCAGGGTGCCCCAAACGCCTGCCCCCCACCCCCACCCCCAGCCTCTCTCCTATTGTCTCAAGGGATCCCCAGGAGCCGGGCGTCTCTGCCAATGTGGTTTCAATGGGCCCCAGTTGGCAAAGTCTGATCTGGACCGGGTCCAAGGCAGGCCTGCCCCTCCCGCAGCAGAGGCCCACTTCTGCTCCCCATCAGCATCCCACCCCCTCCAGCCAGGCCTATTGAGACATCACTCTCGGGTCTGAGCAGGCTCCAACCTGCAAGCCCTCCCACTTCACTTCCTCAAAGCTGCGCAGAATCTCACTGCGCTCCGTGAGGTCACAGAGGAGCCCTCCAGCTTCCTGTGTCAGGGGGACCGACTGTTTCATCTGCCTCCTGGCCGGCGGGAGATCCTGCAGAGGCAGGATCAGAGAATGCACTTCACCCTCCTCCCACCCCAATAAACCTCTACCAGCAGCTGCTGCAGAGGCCACCCCAAAGCAAGCCAAAGACCCAGCCCCCACCACCAACTGAAGTGGCCACAGGACCACAGATTCCATTAGTTCTTGGCAAATGTCTGCAGAGTCACAAAAGAGAAACAAAAGTCACCCCCCCCAACACACACACACATACACATACAGAGATGGGTTTTAAACAGCCCATCTGTCACAGGGTGGAATTTCCTCTTATCAGGGATGTCCCCTGAGGGGAGAACAGGGACTGGGCCTCCCTCTCCCCAGGCCTCTCTTATCAACAGACTGTCAGCAGATGCTCAACAGAGCCCAGAGGAAGGGTCCCCCAGCCTATGAAGTCAGCTGAAATAACATATAGGCAAGGATCTATAGGGCATGTGGGCGTTCTGGGGCCCTATCCAGTGCAAAGGACCTTCTCCAAACCCACAAGATCCCTAGCAATTCTCTTCTCCATTTATCAGCTCAAGCTGCCCAAGGGAGACGCTCCCGAGACTTCAGAGAGAGGCAGGGGACAGCCAGGGGGCACACTGGACCCTGAGTGGAGCCTAGCAAAAGACCCCCAAGGAAGGAGAAGGGCACCTGCCCCAAACATCTGGCTGAATCAGAGGGTCCACCCATGTAGCACGCAGTACCAGCTCAGGGCTCAAGGAGCTGAGCACTGGCATTGGTTTCTCTCAGCCTGAGGAGAGCAGGGCTTGGACAGGTCCAGAGGCAAAGGACCTCAGAGCCACCAGCAGCCTGGGGACACAGGGCTCCTCTGTCTCAACTTTGCAACAGCTTGGAATCCTGAGTATCTGAGACCCTCATCCCTCGGCACCTATACCCCTGACCCCCAAGAGGAGCCTAGGAACTAAGTGGGATAAGCCAAGGAAAGGTCTTGTGAAAGCTTGTTATACATTTTCCAAGTGATACCCCAGCACCTTCTAATTATCTCTGAAGTTGAGGGTGGGGTAAAATGGATAGATGAGTGAACTAATATGGAGAGGTGAATAGACAGGTACCAGGGTGGATGGGTGGATAGATGGATGGCTAGATGGGATGGGTGGGTGGACAAAAGGATGGATGGATAGGTAGATAAATGAAGAGTGGCCCATTCAAAGAAGCTCAGAAGCTCACACATGCCCTGTACCTTGGGCTCTCTGAGGTTGAAAACGAAAAACAACAAAAAAAGATATTTTCCCTGGGGACATGGAGGCTCAGTGTGACCTGTGGCCCCTGCACTGTGGCATGAAGTTCAGACACGCTTTAGAGTTGGCAATCTGACTGGACCTCCAAAGAGCAAAGAACAGAGGGGTCACGGTACCCCGAGGCAACAGCACTGGCCCTTGGCCATCAGCCTCTCCTCCCTGCAGGCCGTCTCCCTCTGGCTCCTGCTCTCTGCTCCTTCCCTGAAAGCTCCTCCTCCCCCACTGCAGCCAGGCTGGCCTTTGAGGGACACCTACTTCAGTGACACCATGCTCCCCTGGGCATTCCCTGCTACCTTCTCTGCCTAGATTCACACACCAGCACCAGCCCGCGCCTCTGGGAGTCCATCACAGCTTAGCAGCAACATCCCAAGGCCCCGCCATGCCAATCCCTCCACCAGCTGCCACCCTGGTCCAGGCTGGATGTCTGAGAGGCAGTGAAGATGGACAAACCCTGCTGACCTCTGAACCCCAGCCCCATGTATGGGTCCTCCTACCTCACCTCCCTTAAAGCACACAGCACCTCCAGATTCCAACAATTACAGCTGGAAATGGGGTGTCATCCTGTCTCTCTACCTCAGAGCCACCAACTCCAGCCCCATGTCTCTCCTGGTGCCACTCACCACAACCTCTTATAGGGTCCTACATGTCCTACATCATCCGCCACCAGCATTCACTGTCCCCACCTCAATCCAGAACTCTGAAGACTGTTTGACATTTAAACTAATCTGATCCTTCTCTGCCTTAAGTTATGACTGGGGTGCATGGCTCCTGGCCTAGCATGGAATCCTGCTCACCACTGACATGCTGTGTGACCTTGGTTGAGTAACTGACTCTCTGGGACTCCAGGGTCTTCCCCACATTGGGACACCCATATGGGATAATCAGACCAATCCAGAGAACAATGTTTGTCTCATAATAATAGGCAGATCATGGGCTGGGGCTCCCAGGTGGAGTTCTTGCCTGGCACGGGCAAGAGCCTGGATTCAACCTCCAACACTAAAGTAATAGTGAAATAAAAACAAAATAATAAGGCCCTCCAGAGCCTGGGGCTCAGGACATTTGCTCCCCTGCCCTCCTGTTCTTCCTGCTCAGTGTATGACTGCAGGTTACCTATCCTCTGCCTCGGCCAAGAGCAGTGACCTTCTCCTAGTTATCTGCTACACTGTCACCCATATATGAACACCCACTGGGATGCTGCAAGTGAATGAATGAATGAATGAATGAATGAATGGATGAATGGATGAATGGATGAATGGGTGGCCAGTCAGCTTGCTGTCTCCGCTTCCTGCGACATGGAGGTGGGGGCAGGCACAAAACTCCTGTCCAGCCTGCCTAGCGGCTGCTGGCTCTAAAACTAAGCTGCTGGGCTGTGTCCTTTCTTTCCCACGGACCGCGTGTGTGGCAGCAGGGAAGGAGACATTAACGATTTCCGGCTTCCAGCCTTCTGCTGGGGAGTCAAGGCAAGGCGGAAGGACAGAAGGGTTTCTCATCCTTCCAGGGAGGCTGGATTGGGGCCATGCGTAACCGTACTCAGGAAATGGAGAAGGAAGCCAGAGACCCGGCCTGAAGTGTTGGGAACCCCTGGCCCCTTCCACCCCCACCCCCCCACCCCACTCCCCAGCCACCGATGGACTGCAGGGTCTCCCTGCGGAACACTGTGGAACACCCCCAAGCCTCGGAACCTCCAGCCAGGCTCCCATGCTCCATGTAGAGGGCAAGCAGGCCGATGAGTTCATTCACAGGGCAGTTTCAGTAAATCCAGGCTTTTAAAACCAGCACACATTAAGCGACCGTAACATTCTGCTCGGGCTAAACTACAAGGAGAAGTAAACAGTGAGCACGCCTTTGATGGGGAACACACGTCCCTTCCCCGCAACCCCTTTCTCTGAAGCTCTGCCTAAAGATGCCCTTATCTGGAGCCTCAAGGGCCTCCTTGGAGGACAAGAGAAGCAAACCGTGTCCAATCTGCTTCCTTAACCTAAAAGGCACCACACAATGCAGCTATTTCTGCCAGCCTGGGACTGGTGCTGCGATCCCTCACACTCACCTCCCGCCCCCAGCCCTGTGCCCTTACGCTGCGGTCTTCCCTTAGACTAGCCTGTGGCTCTTGTATTATTTCTAAACTCGTAACTTTTCTATATTCCTGGACAGCTGGCAAATCCTTTTATTGCCCCTGGTACCAGCCCCGTCACTGAAATGTCACTCAACACTGGCACCGGCACTCGGCCAGCACAGTCCGGCAGAGTCACAGCCTGCGAGAAACTTGCTCCAGGAGCCCGAGTGCCCTCCAGCAAGAATAGCCAGCGACAGGGGATACTTCAAAGTCGCGCTGCCGGCGAATAAGCTGGCTAGCAGGGACACAACACAGGCTCCGGAAGCCCCCAAATACACATGAGCCCGGGTCCCTCAGATCTCCACATACTACATGCACACAGCATGGAGTCTGGGCCAGTGTCCATGGTGTTTTACAGTCTACAAACTGCTAGTGTTTCCTGTGGCGCCCAGGGCAGTCCTATGAGCCTACATCTAAGGGTAATTAGCGGTGCCTTTGAATGCAGACTATGGCAACAAGAATGACAATAATGACATGTTTCTCTAAACAAATGCAGCAAACGAAGGAAATGGCTGAATGCCGAGTTCATAAACTGTGCCGCTGGGATCCCTCGGTCCTCCCCACCTCCACCCCTAGGCAGGGCCTGATGTGACCTACCGTGGGATTCCAGGGGTGCCCTTCGGGAATCGCTGGGCTTCCTCCCCTCTTGGTGGCGATGGCTGGATTTTGAAGCCAACTCCAGAACCTTGCCATCCAGCGGGTAGGAGCCAGTCTCCTCCCAGGATCTCCAGCAGCAGCTCCAGGAAGGAGCTGCATTCACATGGTAATTTCTCCGGGATGAGGAGGGCTCAGGAGGGGGAGGGGGCCTGGCAGTTTCCTTGAGACCCTGCCCAGTGGGCCTTCCAAACCAGCACTTGTGAGCCATGTCCTTGAAAAGTGGGCACTGAAGGACCGCTTGAGAGGGCAGACCAGATGGTGATGTGGAGTAGCCGGTGGTGCCAGTCGAGGCAAAGGGGAGAGGGGCTCCCTCCACTCAGCATTGTCTGGGGGTGTAAATCTACGATGGGCTCCTGTCTGTCCCCTAGTCTGCCTTTTGTGTGTGGAGGAGATGCACAGAACAATCAGGAATACTGCAGCAGGCTGCTCTGGGCCTGGGGCCTTGCAGACTGCCCTGCCCCCACACTTCCACCCTCCTTTGAGAAGGCTGTTTCTTCCTGGGCTCTGGGCCAGCCTGGGAAAAGCACACTCAGAAGAGTCGCCCTGCAGCTGGCATAGACGGCACCTCTGATCCCAGCACTCTGACATGCTGAAGCAGGAGGATCTCTCACCTTTGAGCTCAACCAGGACCACTTGGTGAGAACTTGCCTCTACGTCTAAAAGGAGCTGAGGTTACAGCTCAGTGTGAAGTCCGTAAGTTCACTCTCTATTACAAAAAGAAAAAACATGTAGCCCTCCCCAGCTCCTCCTGGGGATCCAGCAGGCTACAGCCCCATCCCATCTGCCCATCTGCCCATCCACGTCCTTTCTCACTGCAGATGGCTCCTGTGGCACCCCATGCCTGTTTGCCTGTCCCCCGCAGAGAAGATACACACACCTCCCATGCTCCTCTCTACTGCATTCTGGGCCTGAGCATGCAGAGGAAGCCAGAAGTCCAGCTGCAGACTCAAACGGCTACTCTGCACACTGCCCCCTGCCCCAGCTACCCACACAGAGATCCACACTGAGTCCTCTCACTCCACCAGGCTCAAGACCAGCCAGAGGAACGCCAGGCCTCCTGGAGCTTCCAGGAACCTGGAAGGCAGCCCTTGCGGGAGGGCATGGAGAGCACATCTCCTGTTAAACAGATCAGAAGGGTGGGTGCTCAGTCTCTGCCTGGCAAGCTCCATGCACCCCAGCAAGCCAAGTAGGTCCCTGAACTCATGGTACAGTCTGGTGTGTCAGCCCAGCAAAGACCCCATGATTACCCCAAAAATGCATGTCCACACCCAAACCTGTACACGAAGGGGCAGCATTATTTACAACGAACAGACTGATAGAACCCAAATACTCATCATCTGATGAGAAGTGTAAACAGGAATGTAGTGCTGGCTGGGGTGTGGCTCAATGACAGAGCATGTGCCTAGCGTGCTGGAGGCACTTGATTAGGTCTCTAGCACTGTTAAATAAAACACCAAGAAGTGTTGACAAAAGCCACAACATGGACACCCCTTGAAAATATTATGGCAAGTGAAGGCATCTAGAGTGTTATGGTTTGTGCATAGGTGTCCCCCTAAAGCCACATGCAGTCACAGAGCGGCTTCTGGAATTTGTAATTGATTATTGTGGGTGTGGATGCTGCACCTCCCCTGGGGCAGGTGATTTGCATTTCAATGTAAGGTAGGAAGAGAAGTTAGCTGCTTGAGCTGCTGCTGACTCTCCCTGCTCTCTTGCTCTTAGCCTGCTGCTATGAAAGGTTGTTCTTTGCCCTGTGCCTCCCTGCGTTGGAGTCAGCTAAATACGGACTGAAACCTCC
This sequence comes from Myocastor coypus, assembly GCA_004027025.1. Taxonomy (NCBI): domain Eukaryota; kingdom Metazoa; phylum Chordata; class Mammalia; order Rodentia; family Myocastoridae; genus Myocastor; species Myocastor coypus. The sequence continues at coordinate 88,379 of PVJA010001441.1, read as the reverse complement.
AGTAACTGTGAGCTAAATAAACCTTTCCTTCCCTCATTTTGAGTGGCAGGTGTTTGTCCCAGCAACGAGAGAAGAGTAACTAAGACACAGACACAGAAGCCCACATATAGTATGGGCTCAGTTTCTAAAGGGTCCAGAAAAGGCAAATGGATCAGGACAGAAAGGGGCTCAGTGACTGCTGGGGGCAGGGGGGGGATAAGAGGGGCCAGGGCACGATTTGTGACTGCTGATGGGCAAGGGTCTCTATCTGGAAGCATTCTTTGATATATTTTTTAAATCTTTTTTTTTTTTTTTTTTTTTTTTTTTTTTGGTACAGAGTCTCACTACACAGCTTGGACTATTAGTGATCCTCCTGTTTCAGCCTCCTCAGGGCTGGGATTACAGGTATGCACTACTATGCCTGGTTTCGGTGGCCAGTGCAGCATGCCTGGGGTTCTAGAGCTGGCATGTCGTGCAGTACCAAGGATGAAACCCGGGTCCTTGCATTTGCCAGGCAGGCGTTTAGACCACTGAGCTATCACCACAGCCCTGGAAGTATTAAAAGGTGTTACATTAGACTGGTGCTGGGTGCAGCCAATGTCACCTTGACTGCGCCTCTGGTATCCAGGTATTTGGTTAAACATTATTCTGGGTGTGTCTATGAAGGTTTGGGGGCGAGTTTAACAATTACATGGGTAGGCAGAGTACAGCACAAGGTCTCCTAGTGTGATGGGTGGGCCTTATTCAGGTGGTTGAGGGACAAAGGGCTCCTAAGGTGGTTCCCTAGATACAGCAGCTAGGGTCACAGAAGGTGCAGAGCTGGAGGAATGCTAGCAGTGGCGGTTGCAGCACTCTGACCTCCTCTTTCATCAAATAGGTCCCAAAACCCCCATATGCCAGGAGGTCCCCTCTGCGCTCAGGCAAGAATCCAAGGAGGATGACATGCTGAGCTTCCCTGGCTGGCCATCCAGCTCACCTGTGTCCACCACACTGCCCGTGACTGGCCAGCCTCCACCCAACCTGGCACAACACCCTCAGGCTTACCTATTTCTTTACTTCCTCACAAAGTCAAACCTAATAACAATTAAAATAAAATAAAATAAAGTAAAACCTGTTCTCTCCCACTCCTCTGCCTTTACCTGGGAACTGTTACACCTCTCTTCTGATCTGTGAGCTGGAGGGAGACCTGCAACCCTGAGGGGTGGAGAGCCAAATCCGCACCATACCTCCCTTCCCCTGGACGGCAGCCCTCTGCTGGTGCTGGTGGTCTCACTTTGCAGGATTTTAGTTACCCACAACTGGCTACAGTCTGAAAACATGAAGTAGGAAAGTCAGCCAACAAACCATTCCACGACTTGTATCACTTTTATTGCAGTACAGTGTATACAACAACTTCACGAATGCCCTAAAGCCATCGACCTGCATATTTGATTTTTTTGTTTTGGTTTGTTCTTTTTTTGTTGTTGTTTTGTTTTGCTTTGTTTTGAGACAGGGTCTAAGTATGTGGTCCACACTGGACTCAAATTCACTGTGTAGCCCAGACTGGCTCTGAACCAACCTCCTGCCTCAGCCTTCCACATGCTGCGACTACAGGTGCATGCCACCTCGTCTGGCTTGAATTGCATCCTTGAAGCAGTGTGGAAACTCTGAACCACAGTGTGGTAAAGCTATCATTTTAAAAAAGTAACAACAAAGAGCTGATAGGCGTGCACTCCCTGAGCGTAGGGACTGTGTCCTTCCTGCCTATGGCCACTCATGCCTGGCTCAGTCCCTGCACAGCCGGCCCTTCACGCCCAGGGACACTGCTGCCTGACCCAAGAGAAGCAGCTTTCATGAGCCTCTCCCTTCAGTTCTGCAGCCTGAGGGGGACAATCTGCCCCCTAAGACACCCACTTGGCACCTTGTCTCCTGGATGTCAGGGCCAGCAGCACTGAGAGATCAGACTTGTGGTCCCACCCACTTGTGGGACCTGAGCTTCTGCTGGGCCTGGCAAGGACAGCAGAGTCTCTAGGCTGGGATGGGTTCTCCTGGACTCTCCCAAGGGACAAAAGTCACACCCAGAAGAGGCCCTTTCCAAACTCTTCCCATACCTCAAAGCTGAACATCTACCAGCCTGGGTGAGAAGAAGCCAAGCAGAGAATGCTCTAGGCCCACTCATAAGAGCCTCTGGGGCTGCTCAGGATTTAGTGACAGGTGAGGTCTTTGGTCTCTAAGTGCCCCAGAGTGTGGATTCCAAGTGTCTCTGAGCACAGAGTTGGGCCTCCTTAGTGCCTGCCCACCTGGAACCTCCAGGTCCTGCTGGGGACAAGCCATGAACAAGGGGCAGAGGAAGAGTTTCTGCTACTTGGCCAGGAGGGGAAGCTGAGACACACAACAACATTTCCTGGTCCCTCCTTCCTTCCATGTCTCACCATGGGTCTGGCCACTCTCGGGAAATTGAGGTCCCCACAGTCCAGGTCTGGGTTAGTGCCACCTCAGAGATGCCCCACAGAACCTTGCTGAGCACACCTATGAGTGCATGAATGAGTTAGGGGAGCTGGGGCTGGGAAGTGCAGGGCACAGTGGACCCTGGAAGAGGAGGAGGGAGAAGCAGCCATGACACTTGGGAGGATGAGAAAAGCCTGCTGGGGAACTCTATGCCATGTGGCCTTGCCATGCTCAGGACAGCAGGAAGCAGGCACTGGTTAGAAGTACAATGTGGGGGTGACACTTAGGCCAGTGACACAGCAGCAAAAGCCACTCCTGACCTTTCCCTCGCTGCCACTGGCCCCTGGACACTACAGACCACGTCCCAAGTCCCTCACCATCACCAAACCAGGCTCTTTTTAGGAATCATGACTCCCCGCTTCTCCCAGTCCCCACTACTCTTGCTGCCCTAAATCACTGCCATCCCCTCCCCAAGCTATCCTCTTCCTGGATCTCTACAGCCCAAAGAGCCTTCTCCTTTGCTCCTAGATCAGAAAGCCTCTCTGCATCTCTATCTTCTGATAAGCCTACAGATGCTAGGGCACACATCCTACAGCTACCTGGGCACTTATGGCCCTACCTGGCCAGAAGCTTCTAGAAGGCCCACTGGACATGTGCCCTCCTTGGATCTCACCCACATCATAGCTAGGACTTAGCAGCTGTTCCAGCCAATGACAGACTCAGCATCTCCAAGTCCACCCTCTGAGGAATGGGCTCCTGGTGGGCACTGGTATCTAATGCACAGGCAGAGAACACAGCTGGAAGAAGAGTGAGTCTAGGTGGCACAGTCAGGAGTTGGAGCTGAGGCCCAGGCAGCTGGCTTGCTCAGGTAGGAGACTGGCACAAGTGCCTCCCAGAGTCACTGCATAGGCCAAGTTCCCACCAAGGTCACCTTAGAACAAGCAGAATAACAGAGGCAGATGGGGAGGGGGGGGGAGAGTGAGGAGCCAAACGGTGTCCCCTGCAGAGGTGGGCCTTCTCTGGACTCAGGTCTTCCCTGTAGCCAATGTGGGGCTCCCTCTTTCTCTGCTTTCCCTGTCCAGGCCTCTGCAGAGACTTTCATCAGGCCTGGCACACCAGGCACTCCGGGCCAGCTGGAGACACCATTGCTTAATGGGTCTAGGGTGCCTTCCCAGGCCTTTCCTGGGGACACGGGGACACAGGATTTGCCAAGGGGCTTTGGGGAACACTGGCCCAATGAGAGTGTAAGGGGCCCTGGACCTCGGTCATGGGTGGCCTGGAGCCAAAGTAGGTCAGTGAGTCAGCTAAAATACACCAGAGTCACAGGCCCTAATGCATTATGCATCCCCAACAGCCTCTGGTGTGCTCTAAGAGTAGGAGATAACAGAAAGCATTTTCTGGCCAGCAGAGCACCGGGCAGTGACGCCACTGCTTGCCTCAGCTTTCTCAGCTGTCTAAGGGGCACAAGGTTCCCAAGGGAGCCCTGAGAAAGCCTGAGTAAGGGGGGCAGGCTCAATAAGTGGCCCAGCCTGGGCTTGAACTTGCAGTCCTTATACCTCAGCCTAAGTAGCTTGGATTATAGTAGTGTACCACATGTGTGTGTGTGCACGCGCACACACACACTTAGGTGTATGGTGCTGATGGAACCCAGAGCCTCACACATGTGCTAAGCTCATGCCTGCACTGCTCTCCTACTAAGCCATAGTTGAGGTCTATGATGTCCCCACTTTTTTTTTTTTTAGAATTTTATTTATTTATTTATTTATTTATTTATTTACTTATTTTCTTGTTTTGTTTGTTTGTTTATTTTCATGGCCGGCTCAGCCTGCCCTGAGGGCAAGGCTGACACAGCATGTAGTGCCACCTAAGCTTTCCTAAGCGGGTGCTTTTAGACCACTGAGCCATCCTGCCAGGCCCCTATGTCCCCACTTTTTAAACAACTACATATGAACCATCAGGAAAACAAAGGCCTTTAAGAAGATTGTTCTTTATCCCACCAGGTAAGAGTGAAGGAAAAAGATGTTCTGGGACAGAAACGTTTATCTCTCCGTCTCAGCCTCTATAACTGTCAGGTAGGGAAGTAAGGAAGGGGCCTAAAAAGGTCTAGGGGGTCTGACTGAGAGCCAGAGCACACCCTGTCCGGGGAAGGTGCAGGCTGTGGGTCACCAAGACCTCCAGTCACCAGTCCCTCCACGGATTCCCGAGGCTGGAGGAGGAAAGGCTGCTTTTCCCATGCCCTAAGCTGCACGGAGGACTTTGGATAGGAATCCTGAGAGCCACTGATCCCTAGAGAAGATGCTGCCATGCCTAGTGGCAAACATAAAATTCATCTCCCCAGGGGGCAATGAACTAACATCTCAAAGAGGGAGTCAGATGGGGCATGGGGCCCCCACCTGGGGGCTCTGTGACACCATGGAGGCCCAGCTGGTTGGGACATGGGGTTCTCAGGGTACAGAGGGACAAGCACCACAGTTCTACAGATGTGGACATCCAGTGCCCATCTGCCTCTGGCCCTGAGAGCTGCCATGGAATGTCCTCTTCCTCACCGGCTTGTTGCAGTGAAGCGACGGCCACACCAGGACCTGGAGGGCCTGAAGCTATGGTTCTACCAGATTCTCAAATTCTCGAGGAGCCTGACATGCAACGGAACCAATGGCCCGGAAGCCTCAAGCACTGAGCGTAGGAGCACCAGCCGCCAGGCTGCTCCACAGTGACTCCACTAGGCTGTGTTCTCACTCAGTCCCTGGGATGGGGCCCAGCCCGGAAGAAGGACTCTGACAGTGAAAAGCTGCAGAAGCAAGGTCACCTGCCACAGCCCACAGGCTTGAGGGCCCTGTGCCTGCTCGCCCTAAACCTCATCCTGGCCAGCTTGCCTCATGGCCAGGGGCAGCTGAGCACCCCCATCAGGTCTCTACACAGCTTCCCCATCCTCCACTGCCCACCATGCTGCACCTGTGCTGTTCTGCAGCCCTGATCCGGACTCATACCCACAGGTCTCAGTGGGTTGCACTCCCACTCAGCATCACTAGGGACACCATCGGTGGGGGGCATTTTCCTGGGCCTCATCAAACAAACACAAAGGACACCACCCTGCTCGGGAGCCCCCCTCACAGGGTGTTCTAGGGAGAGGTAGGTCACTGGGTCAAATCCCCTATCTGTGGAGAGAATGCATTAAAATCACCAAAGAAAAGGTGTTCTTTTCCCCTCTTTCCTTCCCTCCCTGCTTCCCCTCCTTCCTTCCTTTTCCAGTGCTGGGGATTGAACTCAAATCCTTGGGCACCCTAGGAAAGATCCCTGCCCCTGACCTGCATCCTCAGCCCACAATGCGTTCATTTTTTACCCTTTTTCTTAAAGGCTGTCCAAGGAGACCTCAAGCAGAAGAAAAGCAAAAAATATGAAATCCTAGCTGGTCACGGTGGCACACACCTGTAATTCTAGCACTCTGGGAAACTGACATGGAAGAATCACAAGTTCAAGCCCAGCTGGAGGGGGCTGGGGAGATAGCTCCATGGCACAAGTGCCTGCCTGGCAAATGAAAGGTCATGAGTTCAAACCCCAGTCCTGGGGAAAAAAAGCCCAGCTGGAACAACTTGGTAACTTACTGAGACCGTCTCAAAAATAAAGAAGGGCTGGGGATCTAGCTCAGTGCCAAGGCTGAGGGGCTTCGATTTCCAATATTGTCATGAAAAAAAAAAAAAAAGTAAAAATCTCAGCTCCACAATGCTGACCATTCATTCACTCACCCATTAACTGAGCCAGCCCCAGCAAGACCAGGAAATAGACACAGAGATCAATGAATTGCAGTCTCTACACAAGGAAGAGGGACAGACAGACTGCAGGATGCCACCCCAGGATCACACCATGCAGGGCTTCCCTGCAGCTAGTGACCAGCCACAGTGATCGCAGTGAGTGAGACCATAGTCACAGCCATGACAGCCACTTTCTCGCTGGGCTTGGCAGGCCCCAAATCTTATCTCTTCTTCCAGTGGTGACAGGCACCTGGAAGGGAGCCTTAGAGGTAAGAGATAGAGATCAGGGAGGAGACACTCAACTGGGGACACAGGCAAAGCAAGGACAAGGACACCAAGGCAAGGACACGACTATCCCATGACCACAGTGGCCGCTGTAGCTGTTAAAGGACCAAATCAAAATATTCACAAATTGTATTTAGGCTGGGCAGACAGGTCATCTCACGTCACTTTTCAGGTCCCTTGTTCAGAGCTGCACTCAATCCTCCAACCAAAACCAAAACCTGGCCCTCCCCCCAGGGGCCAGCTCTTGCAGCAAACTATGACCCCTGCCCTGTGGCCGCCTGGATGAGGACAGAAGCAGCTCAGGCCAGAATGAAGCTCAGCGCTTCCACTGCTCAGTACAGGCTGGTAGGTATAAGTCCCAGAGTGGATGAAGGGGGACAGCACAGGAGAGGCCACTCTGGATTAGGAAATGAGGCAGGGGTGATCCTGACACAGAGGATTCTGGAGCCATCAATGGTCCCCAGGTACAGGTCCCTGGGTTCTGGCAGGGGCCCCTTGCTGTCCTGTAATTAGGCCTACACCCTCTCTGCTGAGTCTACATAAAACAGACTTGCAGGGCCTTGGTGCTTTGGTGCAGAGCCATGCTCAGAAGCTGCCCTGGGAATGCTTCCGAAGGCTCCACAGGGCTCCCACAAACAGGTCCCTACCTGTCCCAGGAAGCGGGTTGGCACACACTACACAAACCTCAGATTGGCGTTGGGGAGGAAGATGTCTGTCTGGGAAGGAGGGCCAGCGGAGAGTTGCTGATGTATCTTCCCCAAACACAGGACTGTGGAAAATGGGACCCTTGGGACATGAGCCTGGGCTGCTTCTGGAAGTCCAGTAGATATCAGCAGTCCTTGTGAAAGTGAAGATGCCAGGAGGGGCTGGGGGGCCACCACAGTCGTGCACGAGTGGGCACTGGGCTCAAGCTTGACCAGGTTCCTGCCTTTAAGATAAAGATGTTTTTCCCATCCTCATAGTCAGGAAGGAGGAGGAAGTCTAGAAACTTCCGGGGTGGTGTGGGAAAGATAGTACAAGACTGAACCACTCAGGTCAATGGGAAACGAAGCCGGGCCCTGGAGGCAGGCTTCTCACAGGAGTCCTCAGACACTGTGACACTGCAGGGATTCCCAGCGCGGCCTAGGCTGGCGGGCGCCATCCTAGGACTGCATTCTGGTGAGGGCACGTCACCCTTGTGGAACTGCCCTATCTCACCCGAGTGGCTCTGATCAGCCCTACAGAAACAGGAAGCTGGGGAGGACTCGGTGGCAGAACAGAGGAGGCAGGGAGGGAAGTAATGGCCGACTCTGGGGTCCCACTATGAGGGTCATGGGAGCCCATCGCTACAGCCAGGAGGGGGACCTGGCACATACACAATGACCCCAAAGGCCTCAAGGAGGACCATCTTGGACATGAGGTAACAGGGCCAGACACTGAGTTGATGGGCTTGGCCTCGTGACCACCTGTGGCTGCCTTTCCATGAGAGCAGAGTTCATGGTGGGTGGAAGCCTGGCCCCTCCATCTTGCAATGTCCTGTGGTCAGTACAGTAGGTCAGCTGAGCTGGTCACACTATCACACTGGCAGCCCACAGGAACAGGGTCTGTGGACAGGCACATTGCAGAAGAAGCAACAGCGTTGCAAATGCCCTGACACAGAAAGGACAGGGACCTAAGATTGGCCGGAGGTCAGCCATAACTCAAGTCCCCAGAGACAGTTGTCTAGAAAAGTGAGCCACACAGGAGGCTGCTTCCATAGCAGCCCATCCAAAGCAGATGCAGAAGAGAGAGGGGCAGACCACACCTTTCCAAAGGGGACTCAGAAGGAGCTGGCTGCACGCTTACTGTACAAGTCCCTTCCTCCTGGTTCCTGACAGGGGCCCCCATGACCACTAGGAAGAGCTGGCCAGAATGTGACATTTGTGTAAATGTCACAGCAACCTGAACAAGGGGAAAATGTACAACAATATTAGGGAACTTCTTGTCTCCTGCTCTAATGGGTTTTTCCCCATGAGATCTAAACTAAATTCCAACTCAGGGCAGCAAGCACTGTCTCCACAGCCCAGAAATGATGTGCAAGAAATCCACCACTCGGACTCAGCTCAGCTTCTTCCGGGGAGCACATTTTTCTTAAAGGAAAGGAATTTCACACTTGTCTTGTGGAGTATAGAGAGCAGAGAACTCTTACCAAAACGCCCACAGTTTTCCCCTCAGAAAAGAGTTAAGAAGGGGCAGGAATGAGGTGTAGCCCTGTGTCAGTCCCTAGGGGACATGTGGGACTGAGTCTAAGAGCAGACAGCAATGTCCCAGGTCTTTCCTGGTTGGGTGCAAGGGACTACACTTAAGGGGGCTGTGGGATTTGAGTTTGGGGTACCCCAGCATCTTGGCTTGCCCTCAAAGCCCCTCTAGAGACAACACCACTGCAAAGCTGCTTCCTAGACCCTGGCTCGCTGTCAGGGGCTCTGGAGAGGTGACACCCCCACAGTGCATTCTCCAGCAGAGCAAATGCATTCCAGCCCCCAACCCCACCCAGCAACACCCTCTGCCTTGCCTGCACCGGGTATGATCCTGCACATCCCAGATGTCCCAGGAACCCAGAGTCGACCACCGGCTGAAACTCCCCAAAGGCAGTGTGGACTCTGGGATCACTGATGACTGGGGTCAGCGCAAGCTAAACCTGCACCTTCCCACCTCCACTGTTTAAGACCCAGAAGCTGTGTGGAGGGACCTGAGAGACGAGGTAGCTAAATCACCTTTTCCCCAGCCTCTCTGCAAGGTGAGGAAGCCCCTCTCTAAAGGGAGCACGATCCCAGATTCTCCCAACAGGAGAGCATAACCACTAGGCAGAGTTGGCCAAATATTTATAAAGCAAGAGCTGTGATCACACAAAGCCCTTTTCTTCTATTTTGCGACAGAAAATCTGGTGCCCGCGTGGAGATCAAGCTCCCTGCCGCCCCTCTCCCAGGACCTAGGGTTGTCCTGCGGTTTCAGGGTCTAGGCCAGGGAATGGCGTGGCTCTCAGCCCTACCACCATGGCCATCAAGGGACACCGGGTGGCCGCGCCACCTGAAGGCCCCCGGGAGAAAGCGGTGCGAGGCTGGTAGAACAAAGAGCGAGGACTCACCCAGCAGCTGAAAGTCGGGCTGCGCCGGACTCCGGAGAACCGCGGCCCGCCCACCGGGTCACATGGCTCAGGGCCCAGCAGAGGATCAAAGGGGCTTTGTGGCCACGGAACGAGGAGCCTCCCAGAGCGCCAGGCAGAGGTAGGAGGGCCCGCGAGGAAGGCCTGCTGAGGGACGCTTGCAGGCTGCAGGCTGTAGGCTGCAGGCTCGACGGGAGCTGCTGCTGGGGATGGGGGCAGGGCGAGGGGTGCAGGAGGCGGGGAGAGGGACGCTCGTTCGTTGCGGGCACACCAGAGGCTTCGCTGCAGAAGACACCGAGGAGCCGCCCTCAGGCCCCCCCCCAAAAAAAAAAAAAAAACAGAAAAAGACACACTCGGTCCTTAGGGAGTAAGAGCTACGGAGAGCCACTGCTGGGACCTCAGGCCATGCTACCGGTAGCCAGCACTTGCTGGGAGTGGGTGCCACACGGAGCACCGCCCCTCCTCCCAGCCACATGCTTCCCTCTAGGGCCAGTCACCACGAAATCTTCAGTGTCCTCCAGACCCACAGCCTGAGCCATTGCCCCAGGCTTAAGGAGAGAGCACAGCCCCAGCTCCTGGCTCCCCCAGCTGCCCAAGATGTAAGATGCTGGTTTTGAGCGGGGAAGGAGGACGGATGAGGCAGCGCAGCTCACCTTGAGCTCTGCTCTAAGTGAGAGAGCCTCTGACTCAGCTCCTCATCTTGCTCCTGCTTCTCTCCTTGGCCTCGCAGTCTGGGTAGTGAGACAGAGAGTCTCCTCCGCTCCCGGATTCCCACTCCCCGTGCCCTGCGCCCCCTGTGCTGGGCGGGTAAGGGGGTCCCTGGAGTAGGGACGGACCCTGCTGTGGCTGGGCCCCAGGCGCTGGGATCTGCCAGACCTATCCTGGTCCCCTGGCCTCTGACCCGACCTCTGACCAGAGTGAGTCACTCCCAGGCATAGGCTCAGCCAAGGTGGCCCTGGGCCAGCTCCCACACTAGCTATGCTGGCTGTGGGGGGTGGGGCTGCTCTGAGAGTTTAGTTGGGGCAAGGAGTTAAGTGGAAAGGAGCCTGTGAGGGCCTCTGAGAAGAGCGCCTCAGGGCCACAGTCTTGATTTTCCACAAGTACTATCCAACCTCCCCTGCCTAGTCCTCAATGCTGCAGTAGCCCCAACACTCCTGGGGCTTCTTCCAGTTGTCTGAGGTTCACGGACCCAGCATCCACCCACCAGCCAAAGCCCAAAATTCAAGGTGGCACTCCTGGCACTCCACAGTTTTGCAGTCTGACTTTCCTCACCTGTGAAAGGGGCGCCATCAGCGCCAGCTGCAAGAACTCAGGGAAAGTGCGCACCCACACCAGAAGCAGCAGTTCCTCAAGAGGACAGTGTTCTCCTCCAAAAAGGTGACCCCAGGGTGTATCCTTCTGCTGCCCACCCATCACAAGCAGTTATTTCAGGAAACCACAAAAAAGATGGCAGAAGGGACTACTGTCTCACCAGGTATCATAGCCTCAACTCCCTACCCTGCTGACCCCACCCTCCCTAGGGCCCTCCCCAACCTGCTGCTTTTAGACTCTGGCATCTTTGTGCTCCCAGCTTTCTGTCCTCACAGCTACACCTTGGTGGGTACCATGCCCGACCTAGCAACTGCAAGCTCTCCAAGCCCACTCTGCTGCTCCTGGCCTCCTCTTTGGAATGCCTGGCCCGGGAGGGGCGCCTGGGAGGGACACCTGGGTCCCCAAGCTCTTCCTGCATTCTCAGGCCTCACAGCACATGAGAGATTCCGAGGCTATCTGAGATACTGCTCCAACATAGGACATCTGTCCTCAGCACTTGGGGGGAAAGGGCATCCTTGACACTCAACACACTCTAGGAAGTAGCCTGGTACCTTCAGGGTGCCTCTCCTGCAGAAACTGAATACAGCCCTAGACATTACCTTAAATTTTCTGTCACATTAGAAAAACATAACAAGGGGCTGAAGATATAGCACAACAGTATTAGTGCCTGCCTGGCAAGCCCAAGGTCCCAAGTTCAATCCCTGGTACTGCAAAAAAAAAGAATCAAGTGACAAGTTTTGTTTTGGTTTGGTTTGGCTTTTTTGGCTGGCTCAGGCTGCCTTAACAGTAGGTGTGGGGATTGATTGCTATCCCCTGTGCCCGACTGGGACTACCTACCCAGGCACTTACACTACTGAGCTAACCTGAAAGCCCTCAACATTAATTTTGATATTTATAAAATTTTGTATTTTACTTACCTAATGAGCAAAACAGTTATCATTTTAGCATGCAACCAACATGAGAGTGAGGGACACCATTCAGTCCATTCCTTTGCCTTTCTGCACAGACTCACATCCAGGGTGCATTCTACCTTTTCAGCCCCTCTCAGTTGGGAGCAGCCACAAATGGTTCAGTCCCAGAACTGCCCAGATCCCTGGGGAGTCTCTGATTTAGACAGCCTGAGTCATCCCTAGGTCCCTATCCTCAAGTCATGTTCAGGATGGACAGGACACAGCTCAGGGAGATACCCAGGAGCACTGACTATAAGCAACCACCAAGGACGCTCGCTGATGGCCACACCGGCATTCTCTGCCTGGGGAGATCTCACCCAGGTTTCAGTGTCAGAAAGAGCAGCATCCCTACCTCACCTCCCCTTCCACTGGGGATTGAACCCAGGGCCTCCACAATGAGTTACCTCCTCGGCTTGTTTTACTTTTTATTTTGAGACAGAGACTAGCTTGCCCAGGCTGGCCTTAAACTTGCAATCCTCCTGCTCCCAACTTCCAGAATGCTGTGATGACAGGAGTGTGTTACCACACATCTCCTAACTTCTCTAAAGAAATTAAAGCTGGGTGTAGTGGCATATGCCTGTAATCCCAGGACTTGGGAAGCTAAGGCAGGAGGATCACTGTTAAGTTCAAAGGCAGCCTGGGCTCCATAGTGAGTTTAAGACCAGCCTGAACTGCATAGTAAGCCCATCTCAAACAAAAAAAAAAACAGAAAAAAAAAAAAAAAAAATTTGCTAGTACTATGAATGACCAGGCATTATTTACAGGATGGAGGATAGCAGTCCTACGACTGTTGATTTTCCCCTTTCCTGCTGTCCCTGTCTTACTAAGCAGCTCAATCCAAGAAAGGAAGAGAGGGGGCCCGCCAGGATGGCTCAGTCAGTGGTCTAAAGTGCCTGCTTGGGAAAGCTTGGGCGGCTGCAGGGACCGCAGTTCGGTCCCGGGCACCACATGCTGCACCAGTCCTGCCCTCAGAGCAGGCTGAGCCGGCCATAAAAATAAGTAAATAAGCAAACAAAACTTCTGAAACAAGAAAAATAAATAAATAAATAAATAAATAAATAAATAAAAAGAAAGAAAGGAAGAGAGAAGGGTGACAACACCCAGCCTACCTCAACCCCTGTTCTCCCGGAGGCAGAGGCACCCACACACTGGCTTCTGCTGTATGTATATCCTTCCAACAGCTTACTTATCACACTTGTGCTTATTTATCTTAAAGTCACTTAAAATCACACTTGAAAAAAAAAGAATTTATGTAGACAGAAGGCAGAGGAGTGGCTGCCAAGGCTGGGGCCGGATGGGACAGCTACTTAATGGACCCAAGTTTCCGTTTTGGGGTGATGAGAGATTCCAATGGAGGACAGTCATGACCGTGCAGGACACTGAGTGACAGCACAGTAGAGGGTCTGCATGCTTTACCATACCAAAACATGCATGTAGAAGAAAAATGAGTTTGACTGCGCGTGGCAACACATACTAGTAATCCAAGCACTCAAAATATCAAGACTCGAGTTTGAGGCCAGCCTGGGCTACAGAGTGAGTTCAAGGCCAGCCTGAACTGCATAGTGAGACCTGTCTCAAAGAGCAAAAAACTACAACAAAACCAGAAAAGAGTTTAATGCATCCTTTCTCCAGCCACCTTGACCCCAGTTTGTTCTACTGGTTGCTACCTTAAAATAAAAAGGCCCAAAGGTCACTGAGCCCCTGGGACAGGAAGACCAAGGCCCCCTCCCTAAACTTGACCAAAAGGTTATGCAGTGATAGGGAGCCACAAATGCAATGAAAGTCAGGGAGACCCAGAGCCCACCTGTGTAGCCCTTGAAAGCAATTACAGGTATCCCAGTGAGAAGGAGGCAGAGAGTCTGAACCACAAGAAAGCCGCCACAAGATGACAGAGGCAGGGACAGGAGTGTCGTGGCCAATGGCCAAGGAATGTAGCAGACACCAGGAGAGCCAGGTGCTGGCCCTGCCCGCACTGTGGCATTAGTCCAGCGAAACATGGGAGACCTGACCTTCTAACTGTAAGAAAAGAAGCTCCTGTTGCTGTAAGCCACTGTTGGTGCCAATCCACCACAGCACAGCACAGCTGGTGGGTGTGCTGTTCCAAGCCTAGCAGCCAAAGCCAGGGACTGGGACCCTTCCTGGTCTCCATCAGAGTCTGCATTGGATCTCCCAAAGCCAGTGAGCTTTTGGGGTATTCTGAGCTGGGCCCACATCCACCAATAGCCAGGAATTCCCTACCCCTCCTTCTGCTGGGCATCTGATCAACCTGTAGCAGGTGACAAGTTTCTTCAAATCCAAGCTAGGTGTCTGTCCCCTTGCCTGGGAGCAGCACCCTGTCCTCCTAGGGACCCTCCCAACATAAGTTGTGCACAGCAGCACTGGCCAACAGGGCCCAGGGAGTCCCCATGGGACAGGCATGGTTTCCACCTCCCACTGAGCCACCAAAGATAGGAGCACAGTGCAGTCTCACAGGCTGACACCTGCGGGAAGCGCGGGACATCTGCGTGCCGCTCTGCACACTGCCCCATCAGTAGAAAGGAGGATGTGGTTTCACAATGCCCCCACCCTGTCTCTCTCTCTCTCTCTCTCTCTCTCTCTCTCACACACACACACACACACACACACACACACACACACACACAAACACATACAACCCCGTCCTCAGTGGCCATGGGCCCACATCTTCCTGCCAACTCCCTTCCATTGCCCTAGGCCATACCCTCATGGCTCCTGTGCTGGAGAACAGGAAGAACCCTGTGTGTGGACACGTGTGGCAGCTGCAGACATGCGTGCCCAGGAATTAGTTGTGTACACTCTGCACCTCCAAAAGCTCCAGGGAGCACCTGCAAGACTGTGCATTCCTGGGGTGGGTGGGTAGAATCCCCAAGTCTCCTGGATAGAAGTCATGCTAGGAGGGGAGTGGAAGCTTCTCTTGATGATAGACCAGTGGCTTGCCTGGGCTGGCTGCTTTGTCACACTTGCTTGGCATCTTATTTTCTTCCAGTTCCTTTTCTCATTCTCAGCATTCAGGCTGCCCAGATCTCAGAAACAACAATGAGGGACTCGGAGCCAGCTTCCTACTCCAGTGGTCTCATTCCCAACCCTGGGTCCAGATGGTGGCTCCCACCACCTTTGCATGTCCAGCCTCACCACCTGGCTCTGCCTACCTCACATCAAGACGCCTCTGGGCAGGCTCCTGGCCAGCATCCAGCTCCACCCCCTCGGATCTCTGGGGCAGCACCAGTAACAGCCTCCCTTTCTGGAAAGGTGCCCAGCCCCCTCCTTTGCTCCGTTTCTTAATGTGAAGATGTGACAGCTCCATGGGGGTCTCCCTGCCTTGACTGGATCTCCTGAAGTGACCTCCTCTACACCTCCATCCCCAGCTCAGCCTCCCTGGCTTGAGGAAGAGCAAGCAGCCACGCCCTTCTCCTCCCACTCTCCTGCCGACTCTACCCGGCAGCCTAATCCTGACATCGGTCCTTCTAGAGGCCCTCCCTGTAGGGTTGGTGGTGCTCTGGGCCACTCCCCAGGAGGGCTGCATCCACCTCCTTCCCTGCCCACTTCCTCTCCCTTCACTCCTCCTGAGTGACCCTTCCTACCCAGTCAAGCCACACCCAACCTTAACTACAGCTCTGTTCCAAGGATCCTGCTGCACCCAGGAGCAGAGGCCCCACAGTGCCCCAAACCTAGAGCTCACTCTGGTAGACATCACCTTCTCCAGGAAGTCCTCCCTACAACTCTACTGCAGGCGACCATTACCCCACTGGTGCCTGTAGAGCTTGCCACTAACCTCAGACAAGACACAGCCTCATTTCCCCCTTTCTAAGAAGCATTCACTCCACCCTATCTCATCCCATCATCAGCAAGCAGCTTCCTCTCCGGCACCTTTTTCATTTCCTCTTAAAAAGCTAACACAACATGAACAGTGTATCTTCAAAATTATGTGACACTATCTTCCCCTGAGTGGGACTGTACTGTTCAAAGCCAACTCTATTACTGGTAATTGGTAGATAAGGCATGGAGCCCAGGCACACACCCTGACCTGCACCATCGCCTCCCACCCCAGGCCTGGCCCAGCCCACAGCATCTCCCATTAGCAGTTCTTCAGTCAGGGGCTATAAGCACCCATAGCAAAATGCTCAAAACCCCCTTGACTTCAAGCCAAAAATAAGACCACACCCTGGTGGCTTACTGGCTATGGAGAGGGAGGAATTGAGCACCTCACCTTCTCACACAAAGCCCAGGACCAAAACAATCCCTGGGCAAGCTGAGACGCTGGGGCTCCTAGACTCATGGTAGCAGACAAGCACACACACAAATCCAAACGAACTGCTGTAGTCATGATGAAATCTGAGTGTTAAATATGTTCAAATGACACACGGGTCGGGGTACAGGGGAGGCTGACAACTTTGCCATCCAAAGGAGCTCATGTCCGTGAGGTTTAAGCTTGTCCACCTTGGTGACTGCAAGACGAGAAAAGGCACCTGGTGCTACTAAGTCTTTAGCACAGAGAGTGGGTGTGAATGCAGGAGATGGGCACAGACCAAGGCCCTCATCCAGGCCAACTCAGAGGCAGATACCTGGGGTTTGCAGGGGGTTGGTTAGGCACGTGCGAGGCAAGGGCTCTACTGCCAGCCCAATACTTGGCTGTTTCTTTCATCCACACACTGCCCACTGCCTGACTGGGACACTTCCCCACCTTGAGAGATAACAAAAGCCCAGAATTTCCCACTGTGGCACAGCAAATACAGTGACTGGAAGCACAAGTGCCTAGCAACTCTGATCTGTAGGACTGCTGCACCCACAGTCTTTCAACTGTCACAAACCCCTGCCCCACAGCAACTGGGAGATCAGAGGTGTCCCCTCATCCTCCAAGGTACCATCACACTAATATCTCATCTCCTGTCTCTTCTAGAAGCCCACTGAGCTTTCTAAGGAATTTTCTGTTTTCCTGTATTTCTCTTCCTTTTTTTTTTCCCCTAGGACTGGGGTTCGAATTCATGACAGTACACTTGCCAGGCAGGCACTTGTACCACGGAACTATCTCCCAGGCCCCTCAGGCAAGCATGCATTCTACTGAGCTAACTCCCCAGAACTTGTATTTCTCTTCCTCCTCTGCTATAAAGATGACACACAAGCCTCAAAGCCCAACTGCCCCTTGAATCATTTTCTGGGACCTTTCACATGGGCATAATCAAATGGGTCCTTTCCCTTGCCAATCTGCTTTTCTCTTATTTTTTTTTTAAATTGTATTTGGTGTAGGGTTTACAGGATCTCACTACACAGATCAAACTCGTAGTGCTCCTCCTGTTTTCAGCCTCCCAAGAGCTGGGATTACAGGCATGCAGAACCACACCCAGTCTAATTGCCATCTCAGCACACCCCAGGGGCAGGGCTGGCACTGCACCACTGCATATGGTGCCAGGGATCAAACCCAGTCCCCATGCTTTGCCTAAACAGGCGCTTTAGTCTGCTGAGTTATCTGGCTGGCCATTATTACTATTATTTCTGATTAGTTCACAGATCCTAAGTATTGAACCTAAGAGGTTATGGGAAAAGGTTTTCTTCCCCAATGTATACAAAAAACTCCCCTCTGCACCAAAGATCCTCATCTTGCTCACCTATGGCCACCAAGTTCAATTTCACTAAGTCTTGTTAAAGCTGGACAGCCACCCTGTAGAATGCCCACACTGAGTTTCCAGAGTCTGCTAAGTTCCACAACTGATCCTCTTTTGAATAATTAAAAATAAGTCAGTAGTCTAGATATGTTAAATCTTGCAATGTGAGTTTCAGAAAAATCTGGTATAACCTTAGGCAATGATCTTCAACTGTTTGCCAAACATGTCTACCTGTGGAACCCCGTCGTCTCTATAATGCCTACCAAAGGTCCCTTAGAGAACACAGACTGCAGAACACTAACAGCCTCACAGGTTTGTCCTCTCTCTTCCTCCACACTAAATTCAGATTAAAACAGCTCTGGAAGGGCCAGCCTGATAACTCTGCGGACTAAAGCACCTGCTTACTGCTTAGGCACAGCCCAGTGGCTGGGGTTCAATCCCAGGTGTGCTGTGCCAGCTCCCCCACCTCTCCCCAACCCCCTACTGTCCCCACTTTCCCACCCTCCCACCCCCAAGACAGTAATTTAGACTGGGCATGGTGACACGAGCCTGGAATCCCAGTGCTTGGGAAGCTTAAAACAGAAGAATCACTACAAGTCTGATCTATGTAGTGAGCCCCTGAAGACCCTGTAGACTCTGTCCTAAATACAGAAAAGAAAAGAAAAAAAAAAGAAAGAAAGAAACAGCTCTGGACACAAGCAGGGGTAGGGTGCCAACTCCAGAGGTATGAGGGCTCACCTGAAAGCCACAAATCTCCTAATATTATTTTTCTTGTTTCAGAACTTTTGTTTGTTTATTTATTTATTTTTATGGCCGGCTCAGCCCACCCTGAGGGCAGGGCCAGTGCAGCATGTGGTGCCAGGGATCGAACTGTGGTCCCTGAAGCCGCCTAAGCTTTCCTAAGCAGGCGCTTTAGACCACTGAGCCATCCTGCCGGGCCCCTCCTAATATTATTTTAAATCTAAATTCCTACAAAGAAGCAAAAGAATGGTCACTTAAACAATGATTATAAAGATTTTTTTTTTTTAAATAAAATAAGCCCAATGTTCAAACCAGAGCAAACCTAGTGAACATGAGCCACCCGGAACTCCAGGAACTGCCTTTGACAAATCACAAACCCACAGACATAAAACGTGAAGCTAGAAAGGTGCTCATGCGCAACACAATGCTAGCTGTGCAGCTTCACAGCATGCAAAACAGAACATGCGTTGAGAACAGCTCCGTGGTCAATCGCAAGGTATGCTGGGAGTGAGTGTAAATGCTAAAGCCAGCAGGCGGGCTGGGGGTGGTGCTGATGGCGCTGGCAGGTGTCTTCTGTTAGGCACACCTGGTGTTCTCTGTCTGAGCTCATGCCTATTTTTAAAACGTAAAAGAGCAAGCCAGAGATAGTGGTGCACGCCTGTAATCCCAGCACTCAGAAGCTGAAGCAGAACGATCACAAATTCAAGCCCAGCCTGGGCAACTAGCATGACTCGGTCTCAGAATGAAGCAAAAGAGAAAGAGGAAGAAGAAGGGGGGGTGGGGGGAAGAGGAGGAGGAGGTAGAAAAGGAAGAAGAGGAGAAAAGTCTTGGCCTACCCTGGGCCAAAAGGCAATGAGCTTTTCTGTGGATAAATGCCCGTGGATAAATGCCTGGGCCAGTGAGATAGTTCAGCAGAGTAAGCACCTGCTTAGGCGAGCACAGGGGCGGGGTTCAATCTCCAGTACCACATGCTACACAGGCCCCACCTCAGAACACGCTTAGCTGGCCACCAGGACCAGGAAACTGGCGTAGAGGTGCCTGTCTGTAATCCCAGCACCAGAGAGGCTGAAAACAATAGGATCACTACAAGTCCGAGCTGCATGGTGAGACCCTATAACATACACTTTAAAAATAAATGCCTCCATGACCTGGGAAGAAGTTGTGCCCAACTTGTCCTCTCACAATTACTTCCCTGGCATTCTAGGACAAGGAAGCCACCTGCTCCGTGGCTGCTCACCATTCCTCCCCTCCCCCCAAGGATTCTGGAGAGGCTCATGAGGTAAATAAATGTGCTTCAGAAACCACATGAAGCCTCTGAGCAGGTGAGGAAGACAGGCTCCAGTCCTGTTCTCAGGACCTGGCTGACCTCCAGCAATGGGCCGTGGTTTCCTCTAGGGGAGCCCCCACTCCCCAGCCCCTCAGCCCTCAGGTCTGGTGGCTCTGCACTTGGGCAGCTCACAGGAGGTTTCCACCAGGTTCCCATCCTCTCTTGCACAGGGCGCATGCACAGTCCCTGCCCTCTGTACAGTCACACAACAGGTCAATCTATTACTGCAGCAAACCAAAAACCTTGTTGGATCTGGACTGAAACAGGCCCAGCCAGCTCTCTCCTCTTCTCCCTGACCTCAGAACTGGGCTGCAGGGCTGTGCATCCACTAAGACATCAGCAGCATGGACACTCGTCACCTTGCCATCCCTCGGTCCGTGCCAGACCCTCCCTGGCTGGGCTACTGGTCCATTTGTGCTCCATCCAGGGGTCACATGGGCTCTCCCATCCATGTCTCCCTTCTACCTGGGCAGCAGCTGGAGCTCAGGTAAGATCCTGCATGGAGCAGCTAAAGGACTCAATCTCTCCGTCATTTCTGTCTCTGTCACTTTTGTCTGTATGTCTGTCGGTCTGCTACCTGCCCGGCTGCCTGTCTGTCTCAGGTGAAGATGGAACCCTAGGCAAATATCTTAAGCTGTCAGTTTTCTCATCTTGAGAAACCGGGAGAGAGCTATGCAGGGAGGCTGGCACACGTAGAGACTAGCCCCCGCCCGCCTGGCCCTGGGTGGAGGATCCTCACAGCAGTTGCCTCCTGCTTTCAGGCTGGCAAGATGAGGCAGAGGGCGTGGGCGCAGGCAGCCGAGAGGAAGGGAGTGTCTGGCCAACGGCCTCTATGGAGGTTTGGAGTTGGAAGTGTGAAAAGGAATCAGCGGAAACTGCTCCCTGCCCACGAGCTGCACGGATCTGTGCCCGAAAACAGCAACTGCAGCCAGAACAGCTCCTAGGTAAGTGCTGTTTAAAAAGTATGTTAACAGTATAAAATACCCTGAAGACTTCAGCATAATTTGCACGCAGAAATGGGAGACAGGTGCTTCAAACGCCTTCTGTGTGTGCCTTCCTTCCTCTGGACCTTCCCACTACAATTCTGAGGGTCCCCAGGTAGAGGGACACGGATGCCTCAGAGGCACAGGTCCTGCCTGCTCTAGTCTTGAAAGCACAAAGGAGACATAAAAGCTAAGATAAAGCTGGGTAAAGATGCACACACCTGTAATCTTAGCGGTTTGAGAGGCTGAAGCAGTAAGATCCCAAGTCTGAGTCCCACCCGAGTGAAACCATGACTCTATTATAATTTTTGAAAAGGGGCTGGGGCTGTAGCTCAGCCTCTATATACCACACTGCCAACAGGTATCTTGGGGTCCCCCTTCATTGCAGTCCAACACAGGTGAACTGGTTCTGTGTCTCTGATGATCTCAGGCAGGGCCTCGAGAAAGATACCAGAGGAGCCTGGCTGCCATACCAAAGAATGACAGGGCAGGCAGGGCCACAGAGTGGTAGCTGGCTAGCCTAAGTAAGGCCAGAGTCCTCTACACCCCTGGCCTGGTCCCTGATTGGCAGGGAGGCCTGGGGCAGCCTCCTGTGGCTCTGAACCTGGCTGAGCAGGCCCATAGGCACAGGCACGGGCACGGGCACGGGCACGGGCACAGGCATAGGTGCGGCTGGGAGGAGGGCCAGCACTCTTCTTCCTGGAGCCAGGGCATTCAGCCCAGGGTGAGCACTCAACCACAAGAGGTCCCACTTCTCTCCTAGGTTTCTCTCTTCCCACCCTTTCTGCATTGGGTTCATTTCCTGGCCATAGCCCGTGTGACCCAATCACAGTACTGCTGCAGCTGCCTGGCAGGACAGGAACATGCTGGGTGCCCTTGGGGAAGTCACTCTGCCTCTCTGGGCCTCTCCTTTCCTCTGAATGATCTGCATGACCTTTGTGTACTTAAGACTTGTAGGGACAGCCTGCTCCTACACCCTCTGCTCGCTCCTGGGCCCCAAGCAAGGCTCCCAGTACCTGCTCTCACCTCTGCCTAAGAAACGCCTGGGATGGAAAGAACTCCCCACCACCCCATACTATGAATCAACCAGGGCCTTCACAGGAGCTGTACCCTCAGCCTGTTGTTTTAAGACAAAGCTTCACTCTATTGGCTAAATTTCCTGGGCTGGGCTCAAACTTGCAATTTTCCTGCCTTGGTCTCCCAGAGTGCTATAAATGCAGCCGTATGTCACAGCACCTGGATGCTTGGGAGCCTTCTTGATATCAAGAGGCACCCTGTAGTCCTGTGCTTCCGGCAGAAGAGTCAGGGGCTTTCATGGACACCCAAGTCCTCCTGGTAGACTGGAAGCAGTTTTGTGCCCACCTCCACCCCAGTCTCCGTCAACAGCCCAGAGCAGCCGAACAGAAGGTTATGGGTGGCAGAGGCCACCAAGGCCAGGCTGGTCCTGCAGCTGGGACCAAAGGGGCGGAGAAAAACTGCAGATTTCGGCCTAAGGTTGGAGTAGGAAGGGTAGGAGGGGCCAGGCAGAGGGAAAGGGGAAGCGAAACCTTCCCATCCCCCACTCCAGCTGGGGGGAAGGGAGGTCCTGGCCGGACACCTCCCCACCTCCACCCCCACCCCAGGCCCCTGTTGGCTCCAGCCCAGGCAGCCCAGGCCGCCCAGGCTCCAAGACTCCGCCCCTGCCCCATCTCAGGGGAGAAGGAGGCTCTCCGCCTTGCCAAATCCCAGTAATGAATCCCACATTCATCCCATCCTCTCGCTGCTCCCTGGAAACCCTTCCTCCACCTTCTGGCTAAGCTCTTAACAGCTGGCCCACAGAAGTTGCTGGAATTCAACAGGCAGAGGTGCCTGAGAAGAGCCCTCCGTCCCCTACCCGCCCCTTCCTCTGCAGATAAGGCTCCTCTGTTCCTCCCTTTCCCTGGGAAAGCTGGAGGCCGGCAGGAAGTGGGATCCACCGTTAACCCTTCCTGTGCTCCACTGGCGGAGGAATGTGTACGGTTTTGAGTCTCAGGCACTCACACTTAGCTCTGCAGGATTCCTAGCCTGTTGTTCCCTGCTGCAGTAACTGATGAGGATTTCACTGGCGGAGGAAGGGCCAGTGCTGGACTCACTGCAAATGCTAATGCCACAGTGTGCCACCAGCTGCCCTGGTACATCTAGCACAGCACCCCCAAGAAGGCCAAACACTGACCCGTTCCCTCCAACCCTAGGAAACTGGTGAAAGACCACAGCAAAGACACTACAGCCCCGCTGCGCCACCTTTTGGGAAAGGCGAGCATGCAGCATACATTCGCTCACTGTGCCAAAGACCCTCCCCCAGCTCTTGCAGCCCCACCTCAATCAAGAGTGGGGGTGAGGGGGGCCTCATGGTCAGTTCCTGGGCTTCGCCTTGCAGATACCCTGATTCCTCTGCCCTCCTTCCCTCTTTCTCTCCCATGGTGTCGTCCACTGTTGCAGCCTGGTCTTAGATCCAGCGACAACTTCCCTCATGAATCAAGGCCACAGAGGCCCAGGGGCTGCCACCCAGAGGCGAGGAGGCTCAACCTTCTCTGTGTTCCTCAGATCCAAGTTCCAAATAAGGCTTAGCTTCCTATGCATGAGCACACGTTCACCCCCAGCCAGGACAGTGACACCTAGGACTTGCAGTTTGCTGGAATGAGAGGCTCCACATGCCGGGGCATCCGGGGGCTGCATGGGGCTGCCTGTAGCCCTATGCAAGCCCCAGGAGAGCATCGGAACACTACCATCCCCTGCAGTCACGTTACTCGGCAGACCAGTGAGGACAGCTGGCTGTGGATTCACGGTCCACAATATATCCAACATGAATCCTCCCAGAAAACCAAGGAGAGGGCTGGCAGAGTATGTGACTGCATTCTCAGCCCTTTTTTTCATTTTTGAGACAGGGTGTCAGCTAGGTGGTTGGCTGGGCTGGACTTGAATTTCTCAATCACAGTACCTCAGTCTCCCACAGTGCTAGGATTACAGAAGCAGTAGAGAGAGATCTTACAGGAAGTCAGCACACCTCTGGGGGCAACCTCTGGGGACAGCGGGCTGCCCCCACCCACCCATGCAATGCTCCTGGAGGCCCTGAGGGGTCAAGTGATATTCCCCAGGCCACACAGTGCCGGGGTGCGGGTGCCTCAGCCAGTCTTACAACCAAGTCACAGAACCAGGCTACTGTGAAGTGGCTCAGATAGAAGAAGACGCCTGCCTCTTCCCCCTCAGGCCTCCTGGAAACACCACAGGGTGCCAATACAGACACCAGGCTGGGGCGCTTGGACAACAGACCAGTGGAAATGTGCAAAGGCACACAGAGCAGCTGCCACTCAGCACTGTTAACATACCATGCACACACACACACATGCACACTCCTGCGCACGCACACAGTGCTGGGCTGTGTTTAAGCCCCCAACCAGGGGCCCCAAGCCAGCTCCCTTCAGCCTTCCCCAGCAAGGCGGAAGGACTTAATTAGTACCATACAGCTTGCAGTCCAGAGAGGACAGGAAAGGAACCCCAACGGCTGTGGGAAGGGCTGAGAAGGTCGAGCTGGAGACCTTCAGAGGACAGAGCAGGCAGGCGTGCAGGCTGACCAGCCCCTCCTCTTCCCCTGCAGATCTGTCCCTGTGGGTGTTTGTTACTCAGAGCCTGTCCATGCAGCTAGTCACACTCCAGCTCCAGCCGGGCCCCTTCCCAGCTCCTCCCAGCTCTCGAAAGCCAGCCAGGCCACTGCCGCTGGTGCAGCTGCTGTTTCCGGCAAGGAAACCAGTGCCAGGCCCAAGGGCTGGTGGGAAAGCAGCCGAGGCAATGCACCTTCTGGTGGCCAGGGGCACAGGACAGCTCAGTGACACGGGTGCCACATGTCAGCCCTTGGTCCACACAGACCAAGCCTAAGTGAAGGGGGCTTCTCCCCACTCCCTTTACCAGATGAGGGTCACCAGGCTGATGTATCACAGCTCCCTTGTACAACCCCAAACTGTCCTATCAAATGCCCTGCCTGCTCTTCCTGGGTCCACCAAAAGTTTGGGGCAGAAACTCGAGGTTGGGACAAATGCTGCCAGGGGACCCCTATGGGGTAGATAGAAGAGGCTTCTTGGAAGGGGGCCCTTCTCTTGTTTAGAATGTTGCTGCTAGGGCCAGGGAGATAGCTCAGTGGCACAGCACCTGCCTAGCAAGCACAAGGTCCTGAGTTTGACTCCCAGTACCAACAACAACATCACAAACAGCACTTGACTTCTGGGACACATCTCATGACCAGGGGGACACAGTGACTGGAGCTGGTGGAACAGAGTTCCCAGTAGCATCCTTGATCTGTCTTCGGTAAAACAGCAAATTCCTCTCAGGGCCTGAGCTGTGCAGGACTGGGTTTTCTGGCACTTGGAGCCCAAAGTACTCTGCCTGGGCAGTGGTACTAGGCTGCTGCATGGAAGAGCCAGCCTTTTAGGACTTGAAGACTCAGGGCCTTCACAGAGTGTCCCCTCTCAGAGCCAAGTGACAGAGGAAACCCCAGGGGGCTGTTCCCTGTGAGTCAGCAACTCCGTCTCTGCTTCTCTGATGGCTTCCAGGAGAAGCACTCGGTCTTTGGTAGGACGTCAGCATCCCGAGAGCCAAGATTCTCTGTGGACAGCAGTCCTGGCACAAGCTCACACTGGGCAGGCGCTGCCCTGGGCCCTCACAACATCCCAGGCCCCCCCGGCCCATCACTAACTTCAGCACCCCAGGAAACTGCACAGAGAGGTTGAGCAGCCTGCCTCAGGTCACACAGCACCCTACCGGCTTCTGCCCACCCCACCCCCATCACCACAGGGGAGAGCGGGGGCCCAGCAGTGGATCCAGACCTAAAGACCTCATCACATTCCAAGTACATGTCAGGGAGCAGGGCCCTGCCCTTGCTTGTCTCTGGTCATCAAATGCCTCTGTCACTTGGTGTCATCTCTGGAGCAGACTATTCCATTGGCCATTTCACAGGTGGGAAAGCCAGGCAGTGCAGTGGCTTAGTTTCTACAGCCAGGAAGAGCCCGCTCACACAGCTACCCTGGCCAGGGGCTTGCTGACACCAACCACCACAAGACCCCAAGCAGGATAAAGCGGGATATGCTGGAGGGACTGCTTCCTGCCCAGCCCCCCCCCTCCCCCCGCTGGGATCTGGCCCCAGCTGAAGCTCCCCAAGAGCTTCCTCGTCCCCTCAGCCCAAAACAGCTTTATACATGGTGTCCCTTCCCACCTCAAGTGGTTCAATCCTGCCACAGGTGACTTCATTCTAACAGCAAAAGGCGGGGGGGGGGGGGGGGGGGACAACCAGCGTGTGGCAGTAATCATCTTGTTCTGCCAGGGAGCCACAGCTGAGCTCATGTTTTGTTTAAAAATGCAAAACTATATTAAGTCTATATATAGAAAAGCAGCAACATGCAACAGCACTTACTTCAGTAGAATGCAATTATCAATGATCATTCTCCTAAGTGCTCCTAATTAAATTTTTTCAGTCATGAGTAGGCATGATCTTTAAAAATCATGAAAGATGTAGGTTATTTTTCAATCAAGAAGCCACAAACACTCGGGCATGGAAACCCATGTCTGTAATTTTGGCTACTCCAGAGATTGAGGCAGCAGGATCACAAGTGTGAAGTCCACTGGGTACAGGGACCGTTTTCTAGACCAGCAAGCTAGAAGCCTCTGGAAGACACCAAGACCACCTGGCCTTTGAGTGTGCATAGCGCGCACACAGCTCAGAGCCACCCCCCAGAGGAGGTTTCCTGTGCAAGTGACAGTGGGCACTTTGCTGCCAGCTCAGCCTACTGAGCTCCAGCCAGGATGCAGCCTCTGCCAAGGTCTGGCTTTGGTCTCAGCACTGCCTGGTCCCTGCTCTGTGACAATGGCCCAGCAGCTCTGCCTCTGTTCCACCAGAGCTGCTGTGATGAGAGGAGGCTTAGAGACGCTGAGCCCAGCGGCTGGCAAGAGGGAGATGAAGCAGACGTGGGGCAAAGGGGACAGCAATGACAGGGGGGTAATCAAAGCACAGTGGCCTTGAAGGAACAGCAGACTGGGCAGCGCAGGGATCACCAGGCTGGGAGCTGCCAGGGCTGTCTCTCCTCCAGGGCTTGCACTCCGAGAGCAAGAAGAATGGATAAAGAGGTTGGGAGACCCATGGCTTCCCCACCAGGAGCTAACATCCCAGCCACAACAGAAGTGTTTCCTCCTAGCCTCAGAATCCACAACACAGGGCCCTTAGAGGCTGTGATGCGGGGACAGAAATCAGCCCTATGGGGGCAACTGCTCGATTCACTAGGCCTGGCCATCACCAGGGCCACCACCTAGGTGGGGAGGAGAGGCAGGGTCTCCCATAGCCAGAAGAAACCCTCCCACCAAATCAGCCTTCTGGATGTCCCTTCCTCCCTGCTCCTGGGATCCCCCAGCTCAGCCACAGCCAGGGCACCTGTGAGGCAGGTCTCTTCCCCTTAAACCCACCTGCACTGGACCAGTCTCCCCTGAAGTAGCTCCTGCCATGGTCTCCGATGCCTTGGTGTGTGCTGTTGGGCTGCTCCAGGGCCAGGCTCCCTCAGCACCACTCCAGCTGCTGGCCTTTACCCCAGCTGTGCCTCCCACCAGATACTCGTCACTCCTGGGAGCGCAGCTGTCTTTCTGATCCTCCTTACCCTATCTTGTAACACATGGCCATCTGCTAAGTCATAATGCTTCTGTGCCTCTATCCTGGTATCTGCACACAGATAAGCCTGCCCCCTCCTCCAGGAAGCCTTCTCTGACTACTCCAATGGTCACAGCCTTGCTGCCTGTGCCTCCCTGGAATTCATGGAGCACCCCAGACTTGCTAAGCCTTGCGACACAAGCCAGTATCCCTGCCCTCACAAATGGCAAGGCTCTTGGGTACCTGCCCTCACTTCAAAAAAAAAGCCTCTTTCGGCATGGTAAGGTTGCGATGACTGGGATGGTGGGAGGCCTCTCGGAGGCACAGGGACCAAAATGTGGCAGCCAGCAGACCTCCTGGGCATAACCAAGGCACATGGTGCTGGGTTTTGTGTCACTGGTGCAGCCAGGGGGAACGCCAGTGGCAGGGTGGGATAAGGACTTGGTGTCCTGACAAAGCAGTACCTGCGAAGGGTCCAGTGGGAAGGAACTGAGTGGATTCGCCACCTAGAAGTTCCTTGGGCCCCACATGCCCTGGGGGCCTCTGTACACCTCCCAAGGGCGCCCTGCACATAAACCCACTGCAGGGTGCAGTATGCCTGGGCCTGACCAGCCACCATGCAGGGTGAGCTGCAGGGGGCAGCATGGAGCAGCAGTGGCCCAGTGGCCCACGTGGGGACTAGCAGAGGTTCAGGGTCTGCTTTGGAAGCAGGTGCAGGTCTGCCAAACGTGCATCAAGGATGAGGCCCAGGCAGCTGGGTGGCCAGGTCAGGCCGGGAGCAGTGGGAGGCCCTGTGTGGCTCACGGACAGGCTGGGCCCTCAAGCAGTCTCAGAAGGCAGCTCCCCTCTGTGCGGTGCTACCAGGGCCTGCCCTCCTATGGCTCACCCGGCGCTGTCACACACTCCCCACCTGTCCCACACTCTGGCTTCTCCTTCAGAGGAAGAGCCAGTACTCCAGGAGGTCTGGGTCTCTCCTGAGTCCCAAGGCCACCCTGTAACTTCAAACTGTTTGCCATGTACCCACTAGATGGGAGTGGGAGGGTGAAAGCTTCCATCTTAGCCCCCCAGCATTGTTTGCCAGGTGCCTGGGGCATGGGGATCTCGCCTTTCCCCAGAGACAAAGTGAAACCTGCGGAGGGTCCCTCAGGCTGCGCTCCAGACCCCGAGTGGGAGGGATCAGGCCAGCCTGCAAGTGCATAGGCCAGCCCTGCTGTTCCCATTCACAGCAGCCCTCAGGCAGCGACCTTCCTAGCATGAGGGACCAGGGAGAGGCAAGGGCTGCAGCCAGCATTAGACTGGGACCCACAGTGTTAGGTGGGGCTCTAGGCTGTATACAGGAGAGGCTCCGACAACAGACCTGGGTATCTAGTCTGCCAGATGTAAGGCTGCCCAAGCCACTGTCTGTGCGTCCGGTGCAGCTGACTTTTCCTGGGAGGCCATGCGGAACACAAGCAGTCCCTGCCCTGCGACCTCCCAGCTGGGCCCTTCCCATGCCCTGGTCACATGGTGCAGGTCAGTGGGACTCTAGGGGAGGACAGGGCACCAAGAGAAGCCAGGGAGAGATGGGAGGGAGGGAAGACTCTCTGGCCTAGCACCCACAGGGCCTGGAAGGGAGCTGGACTTCACATGTGACCACTCAGTCTCACCCAGTCTGAGAGAGAGCCCCGGTCAGCCCCTCCTCACAGACAGCCACGCTGGCTGCGGTGGTCAGATGCCTCGGGTCTTCTGTGCTACATCTGTACAACCTCCAGCATCCTTAGCACCAAGGACCCAACCAAGCACTGCCTAGTGCCACTCCGCAGAAGGCTGTGGTATGACAGCTTGCATCTGCTTCTCCTAAAGCTCTTGGATCTAGGAGAACTCTTTCAACCCATTTTATAGATGATGCAACTGAGTCATAAGGTGACTCAGCAAACATCACAAAGTTGGCACTGTATCCCAGGTGGACAGAGCTTCTCTGTGATCTTTTCCTGACCTGCAGGGCCTGAGTCAACTTCCTATGACCAGTGGAGAGGTGAAGGTCCCAAACAAAGCAAGGGGCCAAGATATGCAGAGGTCATTGCACAGGACCAGTGCACATGAACCTCAGAGGCTTCTGGAAGGTCACATTGTTGGGTCTGACCAGGCCAGATCACTCCCTTTGTCACTGCCTCAACTCAGCACACAAAGGGACCCCAGAGGTGTCAGTACCACCCAGCAGAACAGCCAATGGGCCGTGTACCATTCCACTGGGCCTAGGAGCCTAGCCACGAGCTTCCCCAGTGGCCCAGAAACCAATGGCCCCACTACCAGACAGTCGCAGCAGTCACTCAGCCCCATGTTTGAAGTCCCTGACCGCTGCTTCTGGCTGCGTGGCCTGTGGCCAGCCGCTTGGCCTTTCTGTGCTTCGGTACCTTTTCCCCATGGTGACAGTAGTGACTGTGAAGGTTTCCAAGCCCAGCTCTTAAGAGTGTGCAGTATGTATGCAGTAAAAGGTCATTTACGGTTAATGAAAAATTAATAAAGCCAGGACTGGAGTGACAGCCTCCTTGCACTGTCCCTAAAATGGAAACAAATGTGCTCGGCTTTCCACACAGCAAAGAGGAGCCAAGGGCAGGCTCCCAGGCTCGAGCCTCCCTGGCCCAGGCAGGGCTCGGCTGGCAGCCACCCTCCGGATGAGCTCATCGCTGGCACCTGCTTGGAAAGCACATGTTTGGACTTTCCAGATTTTTCCTCCCCTCTCTCTGACCTTCTCCTTTGCAGCTGCCCCCTCCGCTTTCTTACTCACTCTCTCCTTTCATTCCTGCTCAAAGAAACAAATAATCGAGGCCAAATGTGTCAGCTGGCGCCCTGGCCGTCTCCGCAGCCTGGATGAGAGGCAGTGAGCTGATGGCGAAGATTGTCAGAGCAGCCCCGGGGTCTCGGGAGTGAATCTGGGGGTGGGGGTGCTGGGCTGGGGTACTGATCCCTTGCTCCTGCTGCCCTTGAGGACTCAACCACCCCCACAGGGATCCATGCATTTAGTGGCTGACAGGTATCATCCCGTGGTCCACAATGTGATCTCAAGGCCACCCTCTTGTGTATGTGTGGCGGGGGGAGTGTCAGTCAGTGGCTCCTGGTGCACCTTCCCTTCCCCCCAACACTTCAGTCATGATGCTGGCATTCACACGCCGCCCACTTGGGCCCCTAGCCCTGGAAGTGATCAAGGTCCTGGTGGGAAAGAGAAGGGCTGGGAAGGGAGGCCACAGTGGGGACAGCCTGCAGACAACAGAGGTGGCCCTCCTCCCGAGAGGAAGGCCTAGGCCACGTAAGCCACGCTTCAGCAGGGGACTCAACATCCCGGCCTCAGGAAATGGAAATGAGCCGGGGGGTTGAACCAGGGCAGACCCCTCAGGGATAAGGGGACAAGAGCAGCCGGTGCCCAGGAGCGCATCGCAGCACATTTCCTTGGAGCCATCCTCAAGAGCCTCAGTTTCCCCATCCTGAGCTTAACTATGGCCCAGTTTCCTGGAGATGTAGAGGCCCTGGTAGTGAGGAAAGATGATATCTAAGTTCTCTGGCCCCTTCCTCCACAACTTGAACAAGAAACCTCTGGAAGCCTGGAGACAACACAGGAGCCTCTTCCCTGTCCCCATCACCTGGGCCGCACCCACTGGCTGACCTCCCAGGAAGCCACACGCTTTGCTACTGTCCTGGCTACCCTGCCTACGCCCAGGGCAGGGTGATGACAAGGGCCACCAGCCTCTCTCCCTGAGGCGCCTGCTAAATGCTTTGGAGGGCTGGGCACAGGCCCAGGCAATACACTTCAGGGAGGAGCCCAGGCCAGCACCAGGAAGCACCCAGGGTCACTAAAGGGAAAATGCACAGGGCTTGGGGGGGCCTGGGCTAGGTATGTGGAAGCTGCCAATCCTTCAGGGTACAGCTTATCCACTTACAAACTGTAGCTGGCACAGGATGGGAATCCCCCAGGGAGACCCAGCCTAGAGGACACGTGGACAACCGGACACCCGCTCTGCTCTACTTCCTGCCTCATCTCAGCACCAGCTCAGCTGAGCGCAAAAGCCACTCCCTGCTTCAGCAAAAATAATCAATAAGCTCCAGTGAGCCTGCCTGAAGCCATCGCTGGGCACCCCAGGGGAAGTGCTCAGGACATTCTAACACTCTGTCCAGGGATGGGGAGCTGAATCAGCAGACAGAGTGGCAGGAGAGAGGCAGCCAGGGTAGAGGTTGGCCGATGTAGAGAGCTCTGACCCACCACTGCCCACCTGGCCACGTGAAAGGAGCAGCTTGACTCTGCCAGGATCAAACCCAGACCCTGACAGCTTGAGGCCTCTACTAAGTAGCTGAGGCTACTCAGCTACTCTGGGGCCTCATCTGGGACACTGACCAGGCAGGAACATGGGCAGTGAAGGACCAGAGGCTCCCACACCACTGCTGGACAGCCGAGTCAAATGTCTGCCAAGGACACACAGGTTTAGTCAGCAAGCTGCTTCCTGCTCTGCTGAGTTTGAGACCTCAGTCAGCTCCCAGCCTGGGCAGAGCCCTCTGCTCCTTTCTTCAGCTGAGGGTCCTTTGATGGTGGCCAGGTAAACAGCCTTGACAAAGTAGAGGCATGAGCTCCCAGTGTGCCCACCACCTGACCTGGGGGACACAGGACAGGCCGAGGCTCCCAAGACACTGCAGAAACAATGCAAGACTATGTCACGTCTCCAAACTCTTGAGGGTCTCTGAGGAAGAGGCCATCTTCCACTGCAGATGACCAAGTGTCCTGCTGCCCAGGCACAGGCCTGGAGAAGGCCCACGGAACTCCTCCTACCCGGAGGATTGACAGGCGAGGGAGGAGCTCCCTTCCTCTCCAGCCAAGGACCTAGCTCCTCCTCCACACTGTCCCCAGTATTATCCCCAAGTGGTGCCCCATGCCAGAAAAACCACAGCACCCACGTCTTATGCCAGCCTGCTAGAGTTACCTGGAGGCCTTGTAGGCTGAACTGCCTGAAATTCCGGTGGTCAGTGACAGTCAGGGCTGTGTGAGGCAGGGCTTCCAGACCTACCTCCGCCTCCACCTCCGTAACCTGAGCCCAGTGTGACAAAGACCTGCTTTCCCCATCAGGCACCAGGCAGGCATCCTTAGTCAGAGGGATGGGCAGAGAGCCATCACTAAGGGCAGGCCTGAAATCAGACCAGACCCAAGGGAAGAGAGGGTAGTTTCCAAGAGGAACCACTAGATAAAGAAACAGAGATTCCCCACTTCCTCCTAGGGCCAGGCAGTCGACCACCTTCCCCACCCTGCCCTGTCAGAGGCAGGCAGAGATCAGTCTCTGCAACACACTGCTGGCACACTGGTGACGGCTACAGACTGCAGCCTGTTACCCCCTGATGCCCATTACTCTTAATCTGTAACTTTACTAGATTAAGGAACACGCAGCAGATTAGAGCACACTCCCAAATGTGTCTTGGAGGCACGGCCTTGGGGGGGTCTATATTTGGTACTAGAGATCTTTTCTTCTCTGGCACTGTTCCCCTGCTCTGCTTCCTAGCCATCAAAAACTAAGCAGCTCTGTCCCACTATGCCCTTCCACCACCACATCTCTGTCCTGGAGCCAGGTGACCATTCACTGAATCTCCTGGAACCATGAGCCAAATCAAACCACTCCTTTCAATTGTAGGTGTTGGGCTGGGGATATAGGTCAGAGGCATAAGCATCTGGCTGGCAAGCACAAGGAATTGGGTTCGATCCCTAGTATGCACACTGTGCCGGCCCCGAGACCAGGCATGGCAGCACACACCTGTAATCCCAGTACTGGGGAGGCTGTGACCAGAGGATCACTACAGGTTTGAATTGCGTAGCAAGAACGTGTATCAAATAATTTAAATTGTAGGTGCTGAGTTCTGCCTTAGCCACAAGAAAAATGATTAATACATGCCCTCTAGTTCATCTCTCCTTCACAAAGCATCTCCTTGGCAGGGTGTGAGACTCAAGCACACACAGCCATGTTCTCCATCCTTAGATTCAAGAGAGACCCTGGCTTCTGCCACAGTGAAAGGCCAAGTCTTCCAAGTAGGAAACCAACCCTCCTGGTGCCTCCTGGGGCTTTGTGGGTGTCTCAGCAACATTGGAATGGAGGAAAGCAGACCTCAGCCTGAGCTCTGGTGGCCCAGGGAGGAGGTCACAGGGGAATCTGGCATGCTGAGGGACAAGTGGGGGGGGGCACACATGGCTGGCTGTGCCCACCTCACCACTGTGGACTCTACAGTTACCTTTCCACCTTCAGCTCTGCTCGGGCCAAACCCAGCCCCACCCTGGGTCTCAGTCCAGCCTGGGGGTGCAGTAATGGTGCAGGAGCAGTGACCCAAGGGGTCACTTGGCCAGCCCACTGAGCTCAGGGTGGCGTTGGTGAAGCACTTGGAGGCTTCTGCAGGATCCTAAGGAAGCACGGAAGCCTCAGAGGGCATCTGTGCAGCAGAACTCGCAGCGAGGGGCCCTCCACTGGCCACACAGCAGAGGAACCGCTGCTTTCCCCGCGGTCGGCAGCTCAGGCCCAGCTGACTGGGGCCAGCACTAAGCTGTATGCCCCAGATGCCTCCAGCCCCCAAGGGCTCTATCAGTGCTCCACAAAGCACTCTGTCTCCTCCGGCTGTCTCATTACCTCCCGCACATCACGACAGGTTTCCCTACCCGCTCAGCCTGTGGCTGCTGGGGCTGCCAAGCCATGCAGAAAGTCGGTAACAACACCAGCTCTATCCAGTAAGTACCGCTACATGCCTGACCTGCACCAACAAACTCACAGCGCTCCATTCTTCACATTCACCGCCCCAATAACTCAGCAAGATCACTCTGTAAGTGGGGAAACTGAGGCAGTGGGGATGAGACAGCAGCCACAGGCCTGAATTCAGATAAAGGCTGTGTGGCTCCAGATCTCAACACTAACCCAAAAATTATCCTGCAACACCCTGTTGCTATTTCTGTTGTACAGATAAAGACACTGGAACATCAACTGGCCGGCCAGTCCCAGAGGCAGAAGGCAGACTCCACAGCCTCTCAAGGTGCACATGTATGCTCAAGGTCAGGATCCCCCTCTATCCTGGTCACACGGATGAGGTGCCTAAGGGTGTCAGAGATGTCCCCTGGCTTCTGCATCCAGAGCACCAGCATTCTGGGAGTGCACTCAGAGCTTTGAGTAGGGCAGGTTGGCCTTGACCCAGGGACACCTCACAAGCCACAGACGTACTCAGTGATGCTTTAAGGTATCAAGGCTAGAGGGGCCTTCTTGCCCTGCCAAGCACTACACACTCATGGCAGCGGCCAGTGTTCCTCAGAGGCCCCAGAGCTCCTTGGCTCCTTTATAAGCCCTCCACTCCCTCTGGCTCTTGGGGCATAGAGCACACCCTCGCTCCCCAATCATGCTC
Source organism: Myocastor coypus (assembly GCA_004027025.1). Taxonomy (NCBI): domain Eukaryota; kingdom Metazoa; phylum Chordata; class Mammalia; order Rodentia; family Myocastoridae; genus Myocastor; species Myocastor coypus. The sequence goes on along the minus strand of PVJA010001441.1, from coordinate 53,862 downwards.
TAAGCATTCAGAGGGTCAGTGCCAGATGTCCACTGCAAAAATTACACGTTGTGAGGGGCAAGGGAGCTCCAATCTGTCCTCATCACAAGAGCTGCTTCTGGGCCTCTGGAATCGGCCCCCACTTCCAAAGCAGGTCACCTTCCCAGGTTCAAGGCCAAGCTCATTAGCTCTGCAAACTCCAGCTCTGTCACGGTATGATTAGGACCAGGAGGAGGTGAGGCCCTGTCTTTTTTTTTTTAACTTCTGATATTTGTTCATCATGGAATTTTGAAGTATAATTTCGATTACATATAATTCTTGCATTAAGACTAGAGGTGTAGCTCAGGGAAAGACAGCCTGCATAGAAGGCACGAGGCCCTGGTTTCAATCCCCAGCACTGAAAAAAAAATACTGCTTTACAATATTCTTTTTTTTTTTTTTTTTTTTTTTTTTT
>PVJA010001441.1:0-53329 GCA_004027025.1 Myocastor coypus | reverse complement strand
CCTGGCCACAATATTCTTTATCAGCTTTTGAGTTAACTCAGTGGTTAAAGTGTGGGTGCTGGAAATCCCACTCAGATACAAGGGACAGTGGCTCGATCCCCAACCCTACCATTAAGGCAGCCTCAGCCAGCCAAAAAAAAAAAAAAAGAAAAACACAATACTCTTTATCTTGGTTTGCAAGCTTCCAGGAACCCCTTAACCTTTGTACTGCAGTGAGTGGCTCACTTGACTTCCCCTCTGACCATTCTCCTCATCTCTGTTCCCTACTTCCAGGTGCCACAGGCACCCCAATCCTCACGACCCCATGTCCAGTCACAACCGCTACTCTGATGCCACCAGGAATTTCCTAGCCAGATGCTGCTCCTGTTTCACCTCTAACCTCCTTGTCATCTCCCTCCCTCTGTCTCACTGGTTACTACCTATCTCCCCTGAGCTAGCACAGAAGAAAACACGGATAAGTAAAAAGGAGGTCAAAAAATCCTAACTTTACTTTTCAGAGAACTGCAGCTTCAGGATACAATCGAAGTTACCCAAAGGAATTTTCTCCCTTCTAGGAAACACACTAAAAACTTAACCAACCAATCCCTAAGGGTCTGAACAGATGACAAAGCCTAAGCTTGGGTCTGTGCTTCCCATCTAAAAACTAGCCCCCAGACCTCCAGCCTCAAGGAAGCAGCGCTAGGAAGCAGGCAGCCCGTTTCAGAACTTCAAGAGCACCAAGGTAGTTTCCACTCTAACCCAGCCCACCAGATGGTAGCCAACGTCCAGATCCCGCATCTTGCTGAGAACTCCACGACCACAGAAAACCCACAGCCCCCGGCAAGTATGGTCTGGCCCTGAGCACCTATGCTTCTCTGCATATACAGTTCCTTCTGCCTATGTGAATCTCTCTGTGCCTCACTCACCCTGAAATTCTTCCCTATGATGGAAGTCGGGAAACCTACAACCTATTATCCTTGCATGGAGCAAAGTGAGGCACCCCTCACTTCTTTGGAGACCTCTCCAGACAGTGCCTGGTGACACCCCTGGTCACCCAGTGAACTTCACAGGGAGATAGATTCTGGCTGTTGTGGACTAAGCAATTCATGAATCCCTGTGGGATGAAATAATGCAGCAGCTGTCCGTGTATCTTTGCTTTTTCTAAATCCCCCTTATCTTTGTAGCATTTTAATCTCAAAAAATTCAAATTGTATGATTTCCAGATCAAGAGAGGCACACAATTTATATTCAGACATACACTTTCCAAAATCCTGCTTTATAGCCATGAACAAGGACAGGCAGGGAGCCATCAACCCTTCCCCAACACATGTGAAGAAAGTGATCATATTTTTGCTCTTTAAAAATCATTTGATTGGGGGCCAGCAGGACGGCTCAGTGGTCTAAAGCCTGCTTAGGAAAGCTTAGGCGGCTGCAGGGACCATGGTTCGATCCTGGGCACCACATGCTGCGCCAGCCCTGCCCTCAGGGCAGGCTGAGCCGGCCATTAAAAATAAATAAATAAACAAACAAAAGTTCTGAAACAAGAAAAAAATAAAATAATCCTTTAAAAAAATAAATAAAAATAAAAAATAAAAAGCATGGGAGACAATATACCCCTGCTTGGATGTTCTGATAAGAGAATGCCACAGTAATTAGAGAGCAATCATTTCAAAGCCTGGGCAGAAAGGCAAAGAATTGGAAATACATAATAAACTCAAAGCCAACTGAGGAAATTTCATCCTTGGCAACTGTTTTTGACACTTTGAAAGTGCTACAGTCAACTTGTGAGTGGATAAACAAAAAACAGGACCTACCCACCATGAGGCACTGCCTGACCATAAAAAAGAATGAAACAGTGACAAATGTGACAATGTGAATGGATCTGGGAGGCAGGTGTCCACTGAGGGAAACCAGACACAAAGACCCACACAACAGGACCCCATGCATACAACACATTAAAACAAGAAAAAAATAGACAGGCTTGGCAACAGTCGCCTCACTGCTCACGGAGGGCGACAGCTGAAGGCTTCTTTTTGCGGTGGTTAAGTTTTCTAAATTGGGTGGCACTGACTGAAAGCCACAGAATGATGCCCTTTAAATGGGTGAACAAGCCAGGTGTGGTGGCGCACACCTGTAATCCCAGCACTTAGGAGGCTGAGGCAGGAGGATCAGTGTGAGTTCGAGACCAGCTTGGGTTACAAAAGTGAGCTTAATGCCAGTCTGAGCTGCATAGTGAGACCCTGTCTCAAAAAGACCAAAAAAAAAAAGTGTAAACAGTGTGGCAGATGAATTATATCTCAATAAAATTGATTTTAAAAGAGTTGTAAGGGCCTGGCAGGATGACTCAGTGGTCTAAAACACCTGCTTAAAAAAGTTTAGGTGGCTGCAGGGACCGCGGTTCAATCTCCAGCACCACATGCTGCGCCAGCCCTGCCCTCAGGGCAGGCTGAGCTGGCCATAAAAATAAATAAACAAAACAAACAAAAGTTATGAAACAAGAAAAGAAAAATAAATAAATAAAATAAAAATTTATAAATAAATAAATAAAAGAGTTGTAAAAAAAAAAAAAGACTTCCTCCTTCCTAAAACAAGAATGCCAAAAGAGTAAGAAATACACAGGTACACAGTAAATGTGAAAAGTATTCTGTGGACATCTTGTTTCGTTTGGGTACTACACACATGCACATCCACTACAAGGGACACATGTGTCCCAGTTTGTAGTGCAGATGTGTTTCCTAAACCACATCTAGGCTACTCCAGGTTTCTGAGAAACAGGCCTTCATCTGGCTGGGCCATTTCACACTCAAGCCTCAGTTTCCTCCTTCAGATACTCGAGGATGGATGAAGGATTCTCTCCTTGGGGCACAGGGGACCTCCGGATAAGTCCTCCTCTGAGAAGCCACACTGTGTCACATACACAGGCTGACAGACAGAGGGCCCCCGGACTTTGCCTTCTCTGGGGCATTTTCTTTTCCTTCTCAGTACTAGGGATTGAACCCAGGGCTTTTACACTAAGCTATTATCCCCAGCGCTTTTCTTACTGTGTATGTTGAGGCATAGTCTCACCAGGTTGCCAAGATGCCCAGGCTGGGCTCAAACTTGCCAGCCTTCTGCCTCAGCCTCTTCAAGTGCTACAACTTCAGGTGGGCACTAGCACACCCAGCGCCATCCAGGCATCTCTGTGATAGCACTGGGCCCAGAGCAGGTGCTGACAGGATGAAGGTGTGAACACAGAAGCACCTCAGAACACCTGGAGGGACTTTAAGAGAGTCATAGATGCTTTTTCTTGGGGGTGGGGGGAGACAAAACATAAGCAAAGGAAAACTCCCAAAACTTACAGCTCTGTGGAAGAAAACTGGGAATGTTTTCAAAATACTTGATGCCCACAAAAGTATCTCTCTCAGATCCTTTCACTCATAAATTTTTTTTTTAAACTTTATTTATTTATTTATGGCTCAGCCTGCTCTGGGGGTGGGGCTGGAGCAGCATGTGGTGCTGGGGATCGAACCGTAGTCCCTGTGGTTGCCTAAGCTTGCCTAAGCAGGCACTTTAGACTGCTGAGCTATCTCACTGGCCCCTATTCTTTCTTTCTTTCTTTCTTTCTTTCTTTCTTTCTTTCTTTCTTTCTTGTGTGTACAACTGGGGATTGAACTCAGGGCCTTGAGCTATCTCCCTGGTCCCTATTTATACATATATATATGTATATATATATATATATATATATATATATATATATGTATATATATATATATATATATATTTTTTTTTTTTTTTTTTTTTTTTCAGGACCAGGGTTCAAACTCATGACCCTGCACTTGTCAAGCAGGCACTTGTGCCATGGAGCTATCTCCCCAACCTCCAATATTCATAAATTCTTTAAGAGTTTCCACAAAGTGACAATTGTGTCTGTGAAAGTGTTCCAGGACATAGCAAGGAAAGAAATGCATCGAAACTGTTTCTGCAAAACTAGCACAATACCGACACCAAAATTGGTAAAAATAGCGCATGCACACAGCCCGCAGGAGCTCACTGCAAAGGGCCATAAAACCCACGGATCCCTCCTTCAGTGCTCATGCTAAAATAAATTCCGATGGATTCACAACCTCAATGCATAAAAATAAAGCCACAGAAGTACTAGAAGAAAACATGGGTAAAATTCATTTCCCTAATTGTGGAATGCAGCAGGGCAGGAATTCCAAAAGCTGAGAGGAAACCTTGAGAACATCAGTCTGAAATGTGCCTGTTTGGAAAAGAATACCATGAACAAAAAAGCGAACAACTAGGGCCTGTGAGATAGCTCAGCAGTCTGCAGCACCTGCTTAGGCAAGCTGAGGCAGGTGAAGGGGAGCATGGCTCAAACCCTGGTACCACATACTGTACCAGCCCTACCCCCAGGGTGGGCTGAGCCAGCCAAAAACAAATAAACAAACAATAAACAACTAGGGAAAAATACCAGTGCCAGTTTTAATAAAGATCTACAAAGAACTCTTAAAAAGAAATGTTGGACACAGTGGTACACACCTGTAAACCCAGCTTTCAGGAAGGCTGAAGCAGGAGGGTCACAAGCTCAAGGTCAACATGGGCAACTTGGTGAGACTCTCTCTTAAAATAAAGAGGACTAGAAAAGGAACGCAGCAATAGAATGCTTGCTTGTTGGCATACTTAAGGCCTTGGGTTCAAGCCCCAGCACTCTAAGAAGGAAACATTTAATAAAGGAAGGGAAGGACAAAAGGAAGAAGAGTGAGGGAAAAAGGAAAGGAAGGAGCGAAGCAGGGAGGGAGGGAGGGAGGGAGGAAGGAAGGAAGGAAGGGAGGGAGGGAGGGAGGGAGGGAGGAAGGAAGGAAGGAAGGAAGGAAGGAAGGAAGGAAGGAAGGAAAATCAGTATGTAAAGAAATAATCCAACAGAAGACAAGCAGAGCACAGTGTCGGAGCAGGGCCAGCCTCCTTGGTCTAGCACCCGCCCGCAGCTGTGCCGGCTCTATTTAAGGTATTCCACAGCTGCTGGGCCACATTCCCGCTGGCTCACCACTGCTCCCTGGGCTAGGCAGACAGCTGGTGAGCTGGTGAGCTGGCCAGGGGAGGGGTTCTTTGTCCTGGATCCCAGAGGCAGGATCTGTCCTCACCGGCCCCCACCCTGCCCCACCTGGAAGGAGACCCACCTGGTCTAGCCATTTGTCCTCCATGAGGTCCCCTGTCACCAACATGAGGGACCTGCTCCAGAACCCCCCCAGTGTGTGCACAACTCCAGCGACAGCTCTGAGAAGGGGTAGCCCTGTTCTGAGATGAGGGAGAAAAGACACAATTCCAGAGGGGGGAATTCTGGGTACTTGCTGGTCAAGTTCACCAAGGGCTGGGAGCGATGGACCCTCCAGGTCACAGCCAAGGAGAACCATCCATCCTGGGGCAGGGCCACTATTTCTCCAGATGAGCAATCTCGCAGACCCACACAGAGGACTCTGCAGGCCCAGCCCACATTAGGCCACAGGGAAGGTCTCATCTCTGCATGTCTCTGACACAAGCCAGGTCTTCTACCCAAGTCCATTGCTGGGGACAAAACAGACCCTCTCCCAGGGACTGCACAGCCCAGTGAGGTCAAAGGGACCTAATAGGGGAGGTCTATATAGCTGAGAGGGTATCCTATAAATACAAGGGGACTGTCTGTGGATCAGGGGCACTGCTTTCCACTCCAGTCACACATAGCCAGTCAACTCTCCCATGCCACTCTCCAATCCTAGCCCAGCAGCCTCTACAGGACATAGCAATAAAGTCCTCTCCAGACTGGTCTGACACATTACCCCACCTTACTGGCTAACCATGCAGCTCATCAGCCCCGACCTCACAGTCCCCAGAAAACACTATGCTCTGCTGACACCACACCATACTTGCCGCCATCCATCCTGAATGTCATCCCCACTGGTCTCTGTCTGTCCCCACCCTGAACTGAGGGCCTGGCCCAGGGACCTGAGGGAGGTGGAGAGCCTACCCATCTCATGCAAACCATGTCTACCAAGACTGGCTCAGCCTGGGCTGGTTGGCCACCTCCCTCCACCTTTCACCCACCAAGCAGGAACATTTCTAGATCCTTTGAGTCCAAGGAAACTGGGGCTGTATCTAACACCACCTCAGGCTCATGGTCACAAGGAACTCCAGGAAACCAGGGGATACCCTTCTTGGCAACAGCCCTGATCTCCCCCCATCCTTTAGCTGCAAGAAGTGAGGCTGGGAGGGGAGGCACCAGCTCCGGGTGGGGTAGGGACACACCCAGGAACCCAGCCTCCTTGCAGTCCTGAGAAGGCAGGCACCAGCCCGAGGAAGAGCACTACACCTGCCTTATAAGGCAGCCTTGGGGAGACTTGGCCACTATCCTGTGGAACCAGAGGGGGGTGGCCCCGGGTGTGGAGCCAGCAGCCACCCACTTGGCTGGGTTCTAGCTCTGCAGCCCAGCCCCACCCAGAGACAAAGAGGACCACAGTGACCCTGAAGGGCCACAAGGAAACTGCCAAGCTGAGGGACAGGCTGACCTTGGACACCAAAAGCCCTGTATACAGCACCACCAAGCTCACCACCCAGAGGTGGGGAGCTCAGATCTGCCCTGGGCCCCCACCTCCCTCTCTCCCTTTTCAGGCATCTAGGACTCCCACTCTACTCCCTGAAATGGTTACCCCACCAGGAGCCTCCTCCCAAGTCAACATCCTACCCAGGGAGCCCTGTGGAGTTCTCTGCACATGCACCCCACTTCTGACCAGCCCTGAGGGAACAGCCAGCTGGTTGGTAGGAGAAACCCAGTGAGACACAGCATCTTCTGGGCCCCAGGCCCACAAGAGTCCCTGCCTCCACCCACAAGGGCCACCCAAAGTCGTCTCCATCTCACCACCCCCAGTCACTCCAAAACCCTTTCACCAAGCACCGACAATACCGTATCATAAGACTCTCTATGAGAAACAAAAACAATGGCCCCTGGAGGAACCTAGGCTGGTGTGAGAGAACTGCAAAGAATATGCACCCCAAATGTTAAGGACATCCTTGGCTTATAGGAAATATTGAATTTAGAATTTCCATTTTCTGTATTTTTAGTATATTAGTTTTTGCAAGTTGAAAACCGTTTTTACCTTGAAAAGGGGTCTAGCAGAAGGAAAAAAGCCTCATACATAAATAATTTACATCTCCAGCTGAACACCAGGGCCTTCCAGGAGAAAGACACAGAAGAACTCAGTAATCAGAGGAAGTGAGGCTACTTTCAGCTTCCAGAGAATATGTCAGGGCTGGAGGGATGCATGGGAGCTTGACAAAGCTGTGATGTCAAGAGGGAAGGGAGCCAGGGCAGAGGGTTGCAAGGAAGGTGTGGGGGCAGGCAAAACTGGGGTACGGGGCTGTGTGAGCCGAGCAGAGCTCAAGCTCAGGGTCAGAATGGATTTCATCAGTGCTGCTCCAGGGTCAGCCTGGCAGCATTCAGCCAGGGCCCGAAAGACCCCATCCAGGGGCACAAAGAAAGAGAAGAGAGTTTGACGCAAGGACAGAGATCACTGTCGGGTTGGGATCTTAAATGTCTCTTGAGGGCCAAGAAGATAGCTCAGTGGTCTAACTGCCTGTCAGGCAAGCACAAAGACCCAGGTTTAATTCCAGGTATTGCATTCCATTCCAGCCTTGCTCCAGGCACACTGAGCTGGCCACCAAAACTGGGTGTGGTAGTGCTTGCCTATAATCCCAGCACTGAGGAGGCTGAAACAGGAGGATCACTATGAGGCTGAGCTATATAGTGAGACCCTGTACCAAATACATAAATTTTTAAAAATAAAAAGAAATGTTCCTTGAAAGGCTCAGAGGTGGGAATTTGGAAAAGGATTTCATTTCGAGATTTACTCATTGATGAGTTCCTAACTTGACAGTTATCGGGTGATGAAAACTTCGGAGGTGATGGTCACAGGGCTGTGCCTTGGGAACCACATCTGGTGCCACAGCCCAGAGCCAGGTGATTCTGGACTGAAACCAGGGGCCAAAATAAACTCCTCCTTAAATTCCTCAGGCAGCGCAAAGCTGACTCACACACCCTCCTTGCCCAAGCCTCCCCAGGCAATACAGCTGGGCCTGGGTGGTACAGGACCAGGATGACCAAGGACAGCCATCACAGCAGAGCCCCTGGGGGCACCCAGACTTCAGGAGGGCCAAGAGCTAGGTCTGGAGGAAAGACAGGCAGGAAGCCAGCAGGAGGAAAGTGAGACAGGAAAGGATGGGACAGGCTACGGCCAGAGGAGAGGAAGAAGGAAAAGGAGGGAGGCTTGGAGGGGAGGGGAGGGGCTGGGGGAGCTCGGACTAGGACTGAAGACAGCGGCAGCCCTGGCTCACCCCACGCTGTGCAGGGCCCCCAGGGTGTGGCCCCAGCTCTCGCCCCACATGCTCCCCCTCTCTGGCACAGAGGTTTAGGTCGCCAGCCGTGCGTGTACGGTCTGCTCTCAGCACATTTCCTTTCTCCCCAGAGTTTCAACCCCCACGGGCTTGCGGAGCTCATCTCCTGGCCTGGCTACCTCCCAAGCTTAGAGCAGCCTCCCATGACATCCTGTTACTACCCCTCACCATTCGGCCCATAGCTAAGTTCTGTCCCTGTCCAAAGTAGGGGCTGAGCTATGGCCACTGGAGGAAGATGGATGCCCTCTCATATGTCCCCTGACTGGGCCACCCTGAGCTGATGCCCCACCACCACCTGTCTGTCCCCTAGCACTTGCACCACCCCCTGTTGCATCCAGTGCCAGCTGTCATAGAGATCTGCAGCCACTGTCGTCCCAACCACATCCTGTTTGACTCAGCAAATACGAACACCTCAGCCCGCAAGGCGGCAGATCAGGTAAAGTTCCTGGACACAGAAGACCACAGAGGAGAGGAAATGGCCCAGCCTCTCTGCATATACTGACCACACCTGCATCTGACATGATGACCCCTGCACCCAGGACCACTGAGTCTAGGTGGCTGGGTAGGGAACTCTGGAGGGTCAAGCTTAGAAAGATGGGAGAAACAGAGACCCACCCAGGGCTGGGAAGAGCCTGGGAAGACCCACAAGTCCCTGCCGCTCCCAGTGCAGCCTGATGCTGGTGCTGGAGGAATGCAGAGCCCCCGGGGCCCCAGGGCCACTGAGGCAATGGCACAGAGGTGCTCTCTACACAAAGTAAAGCAGCACAGCTCTGGGCCACACACCCCTCTGCACCCAAGCCCCAGCCTCCCCTACATCCACTGACCACTGGAAAAGCCTCCTTCTCAAAGGAAAGCCCTAAAAACAGAAAGCACACCCAAACTAGGGCAGCAGTATTAGCCACAGCTAGAAGCCATGTAGGCATCCATCAGAGGGTAAGGCTAAGATGTGCACCTCACACACAACATGGCATCCCCCCACCTTGGGAAGGAAGGAAGTTCTGATGCACACGACAACACAGGTGAGAACAGAGGGCATCATTGTGAGGGAAAATACCAGACCCACAGGGACAGATACTGTATGACACCATTTCCATCAAGCCCCCAGAGTCATCGAACTCAGAGATGGGAAGGAGGGCAGAGTGGGCAGGGTCTGCGGATAGAAGACCAGGGAGAAGGTGTTCAGTGTGGACAGCATTCATGTCGGGGATGCAGAACGTTCTGGGGATAGAGGGAGCGGGTGAGGCTAAACACCATGACAACTCGCCAAGGACTCACTTTGGAACAGTTGCAACAAAGGAGGTACCACTGATGTCCCACTGGCTGCCTTTCAGTGTGGCCCTGGAGACAAAAAGCCTATCACACTTCCCTGAGACCTAGGAGATCACTCTACAAAGTCAGACTTTTCTCCCCCACCTGCATTCAGCTTCTTCCAGGACCCCACAGCAAAGGCCCACCCCTAGCCTTGCAGCCTAGAGGGCCATGTGCTCTGTCGCTCACCTTCCTGGCTCCTGGGCAGGGTTTCAGCCACAGTTGGCTTGGCTTCCAGCCTGTTGTGCAGCTGGGACATTGGGGCAGGCTCAGAATTTTCCAGGGTCTGGGATGGAAGGGGACAGGCAGGTGCCTCAGCTGGCTTGGGCACCTGGATCTCAACCCTCTTCGGGACTGCATCGATGGTAGGGGCAACGGGCACCTCGGGAACCCTGGAGGCGGGCATCTCCATCCTGCGGTGGGCTGGCTCCTGAGGCTTGACAATGGTGATCTCCGTCCTCCGAGGGGTTGGCTCTGGGGTCTTATGGCCCAACCCCTCAGCCCTCTTGAGCCCAAATCTCGCAGGCCCAGCAGCGCCTGAGGTCTCCACCTGCTTAGAGGAGATGTCAATGGAGAGCTCTGTGCGCCGCGACACAGGCTCCGCTGCCTTGGGCCCAGAAAGCTCGACCCTCCGCAGGGAGGGCTTAGGAGAGCGCTGGCTTAGGGAGTCTACATGGCGGGCTGTGGGCTCTGAGTTCTTCACACCCAGCTCCTGGAATTTCTGGGTGGAGCTGGCCACGGTGGTTCGGAGCAGCGGAGTCTGGACCCTCCGGGTTGGGGTGGAGTTGGGCGGCTCAACCTCCTCAACCTCAAAAGATCTCTTCAAGGCTGAAAGACACAGAGGACGCAATGAGTGGTCAGTGGAGGACACAGTGTGTGTGTGGTTTGTGCTGAAGGGAGTGAGGCAGGTGATCAGGATGCCACGGAAGCGGCCTGGACTCCAGAGAAGCAGACAGGCCCAGGGTAGAGGACCTGCAGGAGCTGATGGTCAGGAGGTCTGGACAAGAGAGACTAGGTGAGGATGCTTGTCTCTCCCTCACCTTCCATGGCCATGACACACACTATGCAGCTTCCCTCCATCCACAGAAGAACATTCTAGCTCACACACATGCAAACTCACACACAACACCGCATCCACCCCCCCCTTCCACCTTGGGAAGGAAGGAAGTTCTGACGCATGCGACAGTGCGGATGAGAACGGAGGACATCATTGTGAGGGAAAAAACCAGACCCACAGGGACGGATACTGTACGATGCCACTTCCATCAAGCTCCCTGAGTCATCAAACTCAGAGATGGGAAGGAGGGCGGAGTGGGTATGGGGATAGAAGACCAGGGAGAAGGTGTTCAGTGTGGTCAGTGTTCATGTCGGGGATGCAGAATGCTCTGGGGACAGGGGAAGCGGATGAGGCTCTAGCTTGCATTTCTTCTTGAGACTTTCTAACCTTTGCCTTCCTCCACCAGCATACAGATACCATCGGCAAAGAGCACCACCACTGCCAGTCGCAGGGCAGGACACAGCTAGACAGTAACAACTGCAATCAGAACCGCCAGAATCCCTGAAGGACAAGCACTAACAGCACGCCAACAGCATGGCCAGTGGATTCCAAGTCACCAAGCGCCTGGCCCTGGGACTACGACTGGCAGTGTGTGGGGTGACCAAGGTGGATTACATTTACTCCTCCTATCATTTGTGACACAAACAATATTATTCCCTTGACATAAATGGGAAAACCAAGATGCCTGGCAGAGTGCTGCTTGGCCCTTACTGTGTCCTGTTGCCCAGCTTGTCCACATTAGCTAAGCTCAGTCCACCTCCTCTGCTGCACATCCTCACCCTGGTCACACAGGCTGCTGACCACCTAACCCTCACCCCACAGCCCCGTGCTCCTACCTGGTCACCCTCCACCTCCACCCCGGTCTGTACCCTTGGAACAGCAGGACTGTGCTGAGGGAGCCACCATCCTCATGTCCCCACAAGCGGTGAATGAAAAGCATCTGCCGGGTCGCCCGGGCCAAACCCACACAGCAGGATCCTTCTGGCTCTTTCCTAGGGCAGCCCAAGGCTTGCTGCCTCACAGCAGAGTCCGGGCCTACCTGGGTATCCACTGTTTCCTGCCCTGCCCACAGGGACAGGCTACCCCAGTAACAGCTCTCCTGGGCCATTTTTGGCAGCTCCTTCCTCCATCCTTGTTTCCTCTGAATGCAAGCACAGTTCTCACCTCCACTCCATCCAGCTATGTCTAGCACTACCTTGAGAGGACCAGGGGCTGGTGAGTGGCTGATGGCCAGAAGGCCAGAGGAGAGGCTAGGCAGGGGACACCCATATCCCTGACATCTGCCCTGGGGTACTACTGGCTTGCCAGACATGGCCCTGGGTACCCCTCCTTCTTGGGGGACACACAGTGGGCAGCTCAGCTCCACTGTCCTGGGAGCCAGGCAGAGACAGCGTCAGCAGAGTGGCAGGTGTGGCCAGTGGATTCCAAGTCACCAAGCGCCTGCTCTCATGGCGCACACTGCTCCGTCGGCACGGACCTATGGAGCATGGCCTCCAGCCTTTCCCTAAAGTCAAGGAATATGGATTTCCATACAATACTGTGCTTCTTGACTTTTAAACGCACTAAACAAACAAACAAAACCCTCCCCTTTTTGAGACAAGAGTCTTGTATTGTAGTTCAGGTTATCCTTGAGCTCAGCAATCCTCCTGCCAGTCTCTCAAGTGCTGGGATTACAGGCATGTGGCACCTCATCCTACAACAGGCCCTGTTTGTTTTTTTGTTTGTTTATTTATTTATTTTGGTACCAGGATTGAACCCAGAACTTTGCGCTTGCCAGGCAGGTACTTATGCCACTAAGCTATCTCCCTGGCCCTAACAAACTCTGTTTTAAAACACTGTATAGAGCAGCCTATCCAAGTCACACCTGTGAACTGCATTTGCCCAAGGCCCATCCAGACATGCTGTAGGCAGAGTGTTGGGTCTGAGGGTTTGGCGCTGGCACTCCAGATCTCAGTGTGGCGAAGCTCTAGCCACACTACACTGGTGACCCTGATCTGCCCAGGATGAAATTGCCTATGTTGGTTCTAAGAAGTCCAAGGATGTGGAGGACCACCTGGGCGACTCTCCTGAAGGAGGAGCAATTGTTTCCATTTTGGCTGTGCCTGACCCTATCTCCAGGTATTGGTATGTACAGAGCTGGCTAGAACATTTCCTTGTCCCTTCAATTGGCTTTAAGCAATGCATATTGGTCCAGAGGGGCTGATGATAGTCTCTGAAGATGGCACGCATGTTTATCTGGACCTCCCCCTCCCCCATCAATCAAAACCACCCCACACCCCATCCCCAGCCCAACCCAGGAGACAGGATGAAGAGCCAACACTCCATGCTGTCCTGTCTGCTGGAATTGAGCCTCCTCTGGGGCTGAGCCTCTTAGAGACAGAGGCTATGACTTCCTGAAACTTGAAACACATACAGTAGAGCTGAAGCACCAACCCCAAAACAGGAGTTACTATCTAGGTTGTGTTATGCAGATTACTCTTTCTGTATATCCTTCTCTCTGCATGTCACAGAGGTAAATACAGGTCTCCTACCTAGTCCCACTCACAGCACTCACCTACTTCCTGTCATTCTGAAACTCAAGCCACTCCTTTCTTAATGAATTAATAAAACCCCAGTTCAGCCCTGGGTTGAGGCCTTTGTTCCAGATAGCCATCAGTGTGGCTAGACTTAGAACCAACCCCTCGGCTCCCATAACTACAAATATGCTTCAGTGTCTTTATTCTCATCACGGGTTGCATTGGAAGTGGTAGATTGGAATTAACTCGCTAGAAGGCTCATAGAATTCCAATGACTTCTACACAGGATTACAAATATAAACTTTCTAGGCCATGAGGACTGGGGAGGGCTACTATACAAAGGCTCTAGAATGGGTAATTATGGGCTCATAGTGGCCAGCAAGCGCAAAGTCCATGCCTGGAGCATTGCCACAGTGTGGGTCCAAGAAGCCACATTATAACTCAGTCACAGAGCACATACCTCGCCCTGGGTTCGATCCAACACCACCACCAAGAAAAAAGAAACCAAGTATGTTCACAAGAAAAAGGTAGAGGGGGATTCGGAAGACCCAGAAGAGAGACCACGCAAAGCTGGAGGTAGAGTAAGGATGTAGCCCCCAGTGAGGAAGGTGGAGGCAGGAAAGATGCTCCTCCTCTGGACTGCTTGAAGATAGCAAGGTCCGGCCAACATCATCCATCCATCCCTCTAGTCTCCAGAACTCTGAGTCAGGATGTGTTGTGCAGCCAACAGATTCCTATAACTCCTCACAGAAGCCACAAGACACTGACATGGAGGCCTCTGGGAAGATGAAGCTCTGCATGGTGCAGCCACAGAGAGCCCTTGCACTGTGTCCTTATCCCACTCTCCACTTGGCCCCACTCCCACCCCAACTAAATGCAGCAGACTTCTAACCTAGGCCCAAAGCAGTGGCCCAGGGCTCCCACAGGCTGCTTCCAGGAGCCCCAGGAAGGACAGCCTCCTTCAAATGTTCCAGATGATAGGAGAAGTCATCAAGGAACAGCGCCGATCTGGATTTACCCTGGAACACTCGGCAAGGAGACCACTGTCTAAGGGGACAACACCCTGTATGCAATTGTCTTCCACAGAGGGCCTCGTGCACAGCACCCAGCTGGGAAAAATTAGGAGACAGCTTGTCACGAGGCTGGCGACACAGGGTCCTCTGGGATTTACTCCCCACAACTGCCAAAGAAAATACTCCCATGTCCTGCACCCCTGCATATAAATACCACCCGCCTCTTCTCCATGTGAAACTTCAATGGAGATACCCCTCCAGTGTCCTGTCAGGAGATGACCTGCCACAGGGCCAGTATTTTCATGAGTCACCTCTCCCTTCCCTGAAGAAGGAAAGGCAGCCAAGGGGCATCTGTGTATAGTCAGAGGCCAGCAAGAGTGCTCATGCATGAGCTTGTCCCATGCAGATCAGACTCTGATGAGGTCATATACCAACTCCCAGGGACCAGCTGGGCAGAACAGTGGCCTCCCATGGAACCAATGACTCTTCTTGATCACAGAATTCCTGTCATAAGGAGTAAGCATATCTAAAGGGCAGGCAGGAAACCCACAGCAGCAGGACCAGGTCATACTGGAAGCATCTCCTCCCCAATGTAAGAGTGACACCTTTGCCAAACTGACCCTCCTCTGTGGACGCACATCTCTTCAGAGCCAGGCTCAAGCTAGCCTACTCCGAGAGCCTTCCTCGGGCTATCTTGCTCTCCATTATCTTCAACTTGCACCAAAAGCCTGAAGCCAGATCCCAGGCTCTGGCCCACTTCTGGGAATAGATCCCGAGGAACAAGCAGAGGCTCAGAAAGATTTATGGGCCACGCCACTCACATCAGCATGAACACCACCAATGCTGGAAACAATCCGGGCTTACATAGATCCTCTAAACCCGTATGTATGTCAAAATCGCACAGAGTCATCAAAATCACGTTCGAGAAGATGAGAGATGCCAAGGGTGTTAAATAAAAATAGCAAGACACAAGATGGATACAAGATCCCAACTCTGCGTCTTCTACACATGTGTAGTTTGCACGCACGCACACACTCCCACCCTGGCAGAAGATGACGAGTTCACAGGGAAGCACAGTGGGTGTTCCACATTAGACCGCCCTGCCTTATTGCCAACGCTAAACACAGGTCACCTTCAATTTTCATGGCTTAAATAACTGGCACTTTCTGAAGACATACCTTGTTGCAAACAAGTTAGAGGATGTAGGAAATGCAGCCCACCAGCACCCATGCCTGCTCCCTGGATTACATCTTCCGGCCCAATGCTTTCCTGAAGCCCAAGCTGGGCACTCAGGCCCCTTCTATCCATCAAGCACCTACAAGCTCAGCTGCTACACAAAGAGGCCAGAGTGGCCTCCCTCCAGATGGAGGCCTTCCCGGCTGTGCCCATGGGGGGCCAAGCAGGAGCAGCCTGGATCTGGGCCTGTTTAGAGAAGAATGTGCCACGCACAAGGGACCATTGTTCAGGCCTCTGCTCTGACCGCAGGCTGCTGCAAACCTCGCTGGCTCCTGAAACCAGATCAAGTACTTCCTGGTGAACAAATGAGCCTGGTCTGGGAAGGGGACAGCAGAGGAGTCACAAAGCCCTTGCCCAACCTGGGACAAAGGTCCTGCAGAGGAATGCTAGAGCTGGGGTCAAACAGATTTATGTGTAGCCCCCACAGGAGGGAACAGCACTGAATCCCTTGCATAGGCCCCACACACACTCTGCTCAAACCCAGTCTCCTGAGCCAGCAAAGCAGTTTGACACCCAAGACCCAGGACATGGCACCAATGGAGACACCACCCTGTTGGCAGCCTGAGCTTCCCAGAACACTTCACGCACAGGCTAACAACAAAACCTGTTGGATGTTCAGAGTGAGACCGGAAGTGTTTGGCCAGCAGACTCCACTGAACACAGCCTTCTCGTGCTGAGTTTCCTTTGAATACCAGGCCTGGTCACAGATTCCTGCACAAGGTGGTGGGGTGGGACAGTGGGCAGAGCCCTGAACTTGGTAGAGCTGGGCTTTGCTGTGAGGGACCCTCTTCCCCAGCCCATTTCCCAGTCGAGAAGGCAGAGAAAGAATCCAAACCAAATAACATGACAGTCTTTCCAAAAACAGGAATGGCAGTGCAAAAGCCAACTCACGTTCAGGGCCTCAGGAATGAGGACGGAAGCAGTATAGACACGAGAGAAAGAAGTTCCTGACAGAGAGAGGTGCCAGCAGAGGCCTGCTGCCTTCCACAGCCAAAAGGAGGCCCTAGGCCTGTGGCCCAATACAGACCAAGAGCCTCTTCTCAGGACCAACTGCAGGACACCCAAGCTGGAAGAAGCTGACAAAATGACACCCACAGCCAGCTGAGCCTCACCCAGGGCCCCACACAGCAGGTGTGAGTGGGGTGATGAGGTAGCACCAGACACAGATAAGGTGCCCAGTGCTCAGAAATGATGGCTCCTGTTGGCATCCCCTCCTACTGCCCAAGGATCACCCCTCAGCCTTGCTGCTGCACAGTACTGCTGCCTGCCTTAGCTGCCCGATTCCACCTCCTCAGCACCTTCTGTGGTGCCCACCCCAGCAGCAGCAGGAAGGAGTGAACATGGCAGCCCTCCCTGCAGCTGGAGCCTTGACTCCCAGCTCCCCTCTCCCTATGGACAACTTCAGGAACTCAGTCTGCAGTCCCCAGGGCTCCCTAATGGACTCTGCTTCCCTTCCCATCACATCCTTGAACACTGTTTCAGGGACCAGGAGCACTATTTCCAGTCTCAATAACTGATCAGAGAGGCCCAGGCTGAGGGCAGGGTAGGCCAGGACAGGGAGGACAGTGAGGAGGATGCACGGAGGGTGACAGCACAGGGTGCTCTCAGGAAGCAAAACAACCCAACCAGAAGGGCTTAAAATAGCCTGTGTGGAGTGAATGGAGCCTGCTCTGCTGGGGCAGTCTGTAAACAGCCTGTCAGCCTGGCTCAACTTCCCACAGCGGACACATCTGCTTAACAACCAGCATCGGGACGGAAGGCAGAGTCTACATAAAAGGGAGGAAGCACTCTGTCCTTAGAGGGCCATGGCTGAGCCTGAGGGACAGAACAAGAGTACTGGGCACCACATCACTTCTGGGGTCTTCCTCTCTATCCTCCTGAAGACCAACCAGGCCTGGCTGGACCACAGCAGCCAGAGGTGGCCACAAAATGCCCCATGCTCCAGGGCTAAGGGCATCTCCCACACAGCTACTGCTCCCCTGTTCTCCACCCAGATACATGGCTGCCTTTCAAGGCCCAGCACAATCCTACCAAGCGTCCAACACCCATCCCCAGGAGGAGGAGGGAAAAGCTGCACCCTCCCACCTACCTCTGGGAAGGAGACACAGGCTGTGTCCCCAGGAACTCAGATTTGACCAGGGGAGGACACTCAGGCCAAGGCCAAGACCATGAAGTCGGCCTGCTTTGCCCACCTGATTTGAGCACTTTAGAAAGGAAACCTCTTCCTCTCTGCTGCAGCACCCCTGGGCCTGCAAGACCAGGATCTGTGGGGCCTCCCTGCCCATCACTGTCACCACTGGGAGGTCTGGCCAACTCTGGAAAGATGATGTGAGAACAAACAGGCTTGGAGTGTCATGCGCCTGTGGCTGGATTTCCTTCATGAGGCCAAAAGAAATAAACAGCCCCCTCCTTTCACACACAGGAGGAGGAGCTCCAGGCTCACCCAGCCCATGGGGCACAGTGGCCCCAGCATTCCTTCCAGGAACAGAACTCAGAAACTGGCCCCCTTCAAGGCAGACATGAAGGGCAGAGTGGTCCAGAGGCAGCCGTGGTTAACAGCTGGCTCCAGGATCCCAACATTTGCTTACTTTAGCTTTGTTTTTATGCTTTGCAGTCCTAGGGGCTTGAACCCAGGGCCTTGTGCATGCTAGGCAGGCACTCTGCCACTGTGCCACATCCCAGCCTCCAGACCTTTTCTTATTCCCCAGCTTCGTTATACTCATTCTTCCCACAGAAAGCTCTCTAACAACATGGTAAGCAAAGATGCAGATTGAACAGTGCCTTCACCCAGCCTACTTTCACAGTCTCAGCCATCCAGAGCAGGCAAGAAGCCTTATCAGATTCCCTTACAAATACCTTCCAGAATCTACTGCAGCACCCGCAGGGGCCACTGAAATCCACTCTGGGCTTGCCAAACCACTGTAGTGGCTGAACAGTGTCCTCCAAAATGATCTAGGTCCCATCTCCTGGATTCTGTGCCTGTGGCCTAATTTGGAAAAGGATCCTTGCAGATGTAACAAGGGGGAGGCTCTGAGATCAGATCATCCTGGCTTAGGGTGTGCCCTGACTCCAGGGACAAGTGTCACCACAGAAGACAGAAAGGGAGAAAAGCACAGGGCTGCACTCAGAAGGCCACAAGCAAACAGAGTCAGGTCCAGGAGCTGATCTGCACACCAAGGCCCGACAGCATCTGCCGGACACTGGGAGCGGCACGGAACAGACCGTCCCTTGGGTTGTCTGACACCCCAACTTTGTTCTCCTGGCCTGCACAGTCATGGTGTAGCAAGCGTCCTGACTGACACAGCACTCCCTGCCGCTGCCAGCCTGTGCTCCCTGGAGCTTGCTGCACGACCAGGTGTCCACGCATCCAGTGACCTGGGGCAGGGCATTTCCAACGCACATCTACTGCCCCTGCTGATCACTGTGCATCACCAGGCATTCTGGTAGGGCAGCAAATCCACGGTGGCCCTACCTGAAGTTGGCATCAACAGCCACCAGATAAGGATCTTGGCTTAGGAAGCCACCTCAGAACCTCGAAAGGTCCCATGTGACAGGCATCCCAAAGCTTCTGTTTTGTGTATTGTCACTCAGACCAGAGGCAGGAACCCAGATGTGCCAAAGGAGCCCACCACCCCTGGGCCACTTAAGCCAGCCCCACAGTTAGGCACTGGCAGCAGCAGGGTCCCCCCAGGCAGACTTTAACAGTAACCCTGAAGCCAGACACCGTGGCCCATGCCTGTAATCGCAGCACACCCGGGAAGCTGGGGCTGGAGGGCTTGCAAGTTTATGCCCCGCTGAGGCAACTCAGTGAGACCCTGTCTCACATTTTTTTTAAAAATGAGGTTGGGGATGTACCTCAATTTCAAAAAAAAAAAAAAAAAAAAGTCAGTCTAAAGTAGGTCACTCCTTTTTCTTTACTAAATC
Source organism: Myocastor coypus (assembly GCA_004027025.1). Classification (NCBI taxonomy): domain Eukaryota; kingdom Metazoa; phylum Chordata; class Mammalia; order Rodentia; family Myocastoridae; genus Myocastor; species Myocastor coypus. The sequence goes on along the minus strand of PVJA010001441.1, from coordinate 33,893 downwards.
ACAGGCTGCACATGAGCGCATCTGGAACAATCAGTTGTTGACAGAATAATCAGCCTATATTAAACTGGTTGTTGGCTGTGCCTATCTCACCTATCTCCACAAGGATCAGAAGGGGGAAATGGGTTTAAACTGCAGCCAGGAGATGTGGGGTAGATAAGAGGAAGAATTTCCTGGCTCAGGCTGGGGCCACCAGAGTTGCTGGGCAGGAAGACTGCTCTACCTTCCCTGAAGCAGCTGCCTGAGAAATAGATGGATCCCCAAGAGGGCTAGGGTGCGGCCAGCCTAGGGGCATGCGAGGAAATCAGGTGACCTCTGGGGTCTCCTCAGGTCAGAAGTCCCCCGATAACTGCCAGCAAGGAAGGCAGCCAGGAGCCCCTGAGAGGTAGCTGACTTCAGGCAGCTTCAGGGTAGGCCTCAAAGGTTACATACAGCCCCAGACCAGGGGGGCAGGCAGGCTTTCCTGAGCTTTAATCTGCCCACATCCTGTGGGTAGCCCAGGCACCAGCAGGGTCCTCTCTGGGACCTCTCTGTCCTTTCTGGAGACAGTCTCTGGCTCCATGGCGGAGCATAGCCCTTCCCCCAGAAGGGTGCCCTCTCAATTCCTGTCTCTTTCCTCCTCCGCCCCACCTCCTACACTTGCGCAGCTGCTGCTCGGCACATCCTGAAGAGCTGTGTGAGCTGGCCTTTGCAAGGCCCAGCTCCCCAAGCTATGTGGCACTGGGCACTCCAAGGTCCCTCTGTGAAAGGACTGTGTCCCAGCCTGACCCAGTCTCTTCCTGAGATGGGTGGGCCCTCTAATGGGGATTAGTACCAGGGAAGTTCTGTTTCTACTCAGATCCCCAGGAGAGTCAAACTACTCCCAGCCCAGGTCACCACTCAGGTGGCAGCTGCTAGCAATCTGCCCAAAAAGACAAACCTCCCTGTGCTCCTCACCCCCACCACCATCGCTGGGGGGTAATGTTAAAAGCACTTTAAAAATGTTTAAAAAAAAAAAAAAAAAGTAGCATTTGGGCCATTAATCAGGCTGGCTCAACTGAAGGACGCCAAAGGACCAGATGGGGCTCTATCTACTATGGCCTGGAGCCCTAAGCCAATATGAACTGCAGCCTAATTACAGGGAACAGTGACCCCAGGGAGCAGAGTTCAGCCTCAGGTCAGAGAGGCATCTAAAAGCCACTGCCACCCAGTGGAGAGGATCACAGGGCCACAGCTAAAACTCACCAAGCAGTGCTGGCAGTGGGACAGAACCTGAGTGACCACACAGCTCTGCACACAGCCAGTCCACTGGGCCCCATTTGAGTTCTACTGAACCTAAGGGGTGGGGGGTAGTTGGACTTGGTCTCCACTCTTAGAAGACAAAAGGGGTTTAGAAAAGACAGGGTAGCATAGAAAACAAAAAGAAGAGGCCACAGCTGGACACAGAAGATTCTGGAAGAGGTTGCCTAGGGTGGTCCTATCTACTGGAAAGGGACCCATTCATCAAACTGATGGGCTGGGGCCAGCAAGACGGTTCAGCAGTCTAAAGCGCCTGCTTAGGAAAGCTTAGGCAACTGCAGTTCGATCCCTAGCACCACATGCTGCGTCAGCCCCACCCCCAGGGCAGGCTGAGCTGGCCATAAAAAAAAAAATTATATATATACACATATATATACATACACATACATACACACACACACACACACACACAGAGTAAATATATATACTGATGGGGTGGGTGTGGGGCCTTAGGGGCCCCTCCTGCAAGATTCTCCAGGGCTTTCCTCTAGGTCAGCACAGATCCTGGGACCACAGCTAACCCCAAATCAGGCTGGATCCAGGGTTGCTCACTGGCTGGGGTTCCATACTCCCTGCCCCCATGGAAGTCACAAAGGAGGACAGGAGCCAACAGTAGGAGGGGCTGAGGCCAGAGGGGCCTACAGGAGAGCAGGATCACTGAGAGGTCCAGGGGCAGGTGTCTGCCTCCCAGGCAGGCAGAACTACAGGGTGGGGGTAGGGCAGGAGTTCAGCCTGGACTGGGTACTCCCACCCCCAAGGCAGCAGATGCAGGAGGCAGCTGGAATCTGCCCCCAGATATGATGACTGTCCAGTTCTCAGCTCCAGGGTTAGATGCACGGACAGTGCCTCGCCCCACCCACTGGGGCCTGGAACAAGAGGAATGCTGCTGGGGGCCGGGATACAGGAAAAGGATCTTAGTCACAGGTGCCAGCATCCTTCTGAGCTGAAGCCAGGCAACAGATTAGATAGAAACACAACTGTACTCTCACTGGACAGTCAAGGAAACCAGTGCTCACTCAAAGTCATAGAACTTGGAATAGCCAGGGCTGGTTCCCTGATTCCCACCCTGGGCTCTCCCTAAACCTAAAACACTATGCTCCCTTAACATCATCCACTGTCCCAAACTAAATAGTGGCCCAAAAAGTTATGTCCAGATCCTAAAGCTTGGAAATAGGGTCTTTGCTGATCTAGTTAGGGGTCTACAAATTGGATCATTCTGGGCTAGGGTGAGCTCTAAATCCAATGACAAATATCCTTATAAATATGCTGAAAAATAGAAGACAGACACAGAGAGGATGACCCTGGGAAGACAGAGCCAAGGCTGGAGGGGGGCCTACAAGGCCAAGGAACAGGAGGGTTGCCAGAAGCCATGGAGGACACAGAAGAACCTGCCCTGCAGACACCATGACCTCGGACTTCCGGCCTCCAGAACCACACTGCAGCACCCTGAGCAGGCCCAGAAATGTCTCCCATTCTCTGATGCTATGCCTCCTTCTGCTCAAAGCCCCCACCCACAAGAGCCGCCTGGGCCTGAACACACCATGCCCAATATTTCTGGGTCTCACACACTTGCCTGCTCATCTGTTCACCCCCAGCGACCACTCATGCCCAGCTTCTGGGCACCCAGCTGCTCTGTACTGAAGGTTTTAGGAAACCATTGTGAGGGAGAAGCATACTCCTCTCCTGGGCAAGATGGGCACTGTATCCCCAGCATCCAAGGAGGGTGACTGGCCTTCTACATGTCCCACATAGTGATGTACCTCTGCCTGCATTGTCTTTCCAAGAAAAGCCTGGAGATGGCCTCCTGCAGTCCCTATCTACCCTTCCCAATCCATATGCTGTGAAGAGATAACCCATAGTTTTGCTCACAGCTCTTGACAGCTCAAGGGGAAAACCTATTTACAATCAACTGCAGGCCTCCATGTGAACAAGCTTTGGCTGCCCCAACACCATAGTGCTATAGTTCAGCCCTCAATCTCTTAGCTGCCAGGCCTGACAATCACCACCTCCTAGATTCCCATCCCTAGGCAGCCAGGCCCTTCCTGCCACCAACACAGCAGGGGACAGGCACAGGAAGGGAACCAACCTTCTATTCAGAAGCTGCCAGGAGCAGAGCAGCTGCCTCCACAGAGCCCACTCCACTGGCCTGAAGCCCCCCCCCCACACACACACACACTGGGAGAAAACAAGTCCTCAGGGAACAAGACTGGAGGTGGGACCTTTCTCCTCAATAAAATCAGAGATTCCAGCCACGCTGCCCTCTACAAAGCCATGGCATATAGGAGGATCACTGTTGGAACTGGACAGGACCACTCTGGGTATTGTAAGAAGCGACCACAAGGGCCATATATGGCCCCACTCCAGGCTTGGCAGATGGCCCCTCTGGTCTCAGTTTCCTGCTAAAGGACAGGAAGAGCTGCGCTGAAAAGTCCTTTCCAGGCTGGACACACTCTCTGAGCAGCTCCCCCAGGCTACATCACTCCTGAACCACGTGGTTCCTGCACATCCAAACACAAAGCCCAGGTGACCAGACCTGCAGCCACGGACAGGGCAGGCCAGCCCCACACTCCCTCCTGAGCCAAGGTGAGGGCCTTGGTTTGGGCCCACATTCCTCATGGACAAAATAGTAGTAAGCCCCTGCAGAGGCTGTTTCAGCGGCCCACACTTCTGGGCAAAGCCCCACCACTCCACCCAGCATCCTGACAGACTGGAGCTAGAAAGAACTGGCCAGGCCTTGATCACCCTTGGCTTCTCCCCAAAACAGGGGGCCCCTTCCTAGGCCTCTAATTCTCTATGTCTCCAACAAGGCTGGGAAGTTTGTTTGGGTAAGCTATTTTTCTTTTTGACAATGAACTTTGAAAAACAACACAACTGCTTCTTTCTTGGCTATAAGAAGCAAGCTAGACACAAGGCAGAAAATGTACAAAACCCAAAAAATTAAGAGAAAAAACTCTGCACACCTACAACACAGATAACCCTGCCAACATCCACCCCATTGGAGGATACATGTGTCCGTACAGTAACACTGCCCCATGCTGTTCTCCATGCAGACTGTGGGCTAACACCCGCTCCTTTCACGGCCTGGATCTCCAGATTTCTCTGCAGGTCTCAAGTGCTGATTCCTGACCAGCCAGCCACCTGCACACAGCTCACACCATTCATCAGGCATTCCCACAGCCTATGGGAAAACAGACTGCTCACCCTACTTGTGGGCGGTCCTGGTTTGGTGGTGCTGGGATGCTTCGGGGTGCACCCAGGCATGGCCCCTGCCCTCCCATGAGCTCACAAGTCTCACATCACCCCATCTTTAGCAATCATGCAAGGTGGAAGCCCCAGTCATAAACGCGTAGGCAGCGTGGCAGGGACCTTGGAGCTGCCAGTTCAGCAGCCACCACCCCCACCTTCCTGACATCCATCCAAGGCCAACATCCAGCCTGGGCTGTCACTGCTCTCCTCCCAAGGCAGTCACAAATCCAAGGGCAAGTGGAACTAGACCTTGTCCTGGGCACTGCTGAGGTCAAAGGGGGTGCGTCAGCCATGGTCCCAAAACCTGCCCAGGGCCTGTGCTGTGTCATCTTAGAAAATCTCAGTCAGCCCCTGGGAAAACCTGATAAAATGTGGTCTCCCGCACCACCACAGGACTAAGAAGCCTCCCTGGACTGCCCCAGACCTGGCTTGCAGCCCTGGCTCTCAGCTCTCACCTGCCTCTGCTGACAGCCACTCTCCCCAGGGCAGGAGCCAGGCCCAAGCCTCGCCACTCCCAACACAGGGCCTCAAGTCCTGCCTGAAGAGGGTGCATTGTTCCAAATCCCTGCTGGGCAGCACTTGCTGAGTGCCCCTACACGCTCTCGATCCCTGTACCACCTGAAGACCGCAATTCACTCATCACACTTAGTTTTTATTCAGCCTTCTTTTTTTTTTTTTTTTTTTTGAGGGGGACCTGGAGATTAAACTCTGGGCTCACTTTCTTTCTATATTTGTTTTTCAGGCAGACTCTTGCTAAGTCACGTAGGATAGGCTCAAATTTTTGATCCTCAGCTTCCCAGAGTTCAGGGATTACAGGCACATGTCACCACACCCAGCTTTGTGTTCCCATTTTACAGAGGAAACTGAGGCACAGAGAAGCCTATGACTCACTCAATATCACAGCTTGAGCCAGAGCAAAGGCAGACCACAGCTGCTTCCTCTATGCCTGCCTGGCCCTGAGCGCCTGACTTCCAAAGCCAGGAGCCCACTCCATGCCTCTGGGCTGGGCTCCTCTCCCACCACCTCTCCCAGGGCTGACAGGTGGCACTGTGCCTCCTGTCTCACAGACATGGTCCCTAAGCTGGAGACGAACAGGCTGGACTGGGTCAGAGGCTGCCTCCATGAGAGCCCAGGCTCATGATCCCAGCCAGTCCAGCTCAAGACTGGGATTTCCACAACAGCTACACTGGTCTGCTTCAGGGCAGCAAAGCTGAGCCTGCAGAAGATGAAATGAGACAGGGTCCAGGGAGCAGATCTCGAGCCTGGAGTGACAGCTGGGTGCAGAAAGGGAGACAACACAAGCCTGCCTGCCAATGTCTGCCCATCAGCAGCTCAAGACTTCTAAGCTGGGTTTTCTGGAGGATTGAAGTAGGTGCTCAATAAAAGACACTGGAGATGAAAAAGAGCCAGAGTGAGCTAGGTCCCAGAAGATGCCTGTGGGCTTGGGAACAGCTGGGAGGGCCAGGACTTGGGTCACGGACAAAGAACGCACCAGAGGCAGCACACCAGAGACAGCGGGGAAGGCCAGATCCTCAACAGCTGTCCGCAGGGCAGCTGTCTGGAGAGCTTGGCTTCACCATTTAAATATTAGATGAGGTATGGGGGAGGGGGACACCTGAGCCTGACCATGGTGGCTGTTGCTAGAACCAGGGAGTGGCTCTGCTCTCTACATGACCCCATCCTGACCCCCCTCCCAGCTGCCCCCAAGCCACTCCCTGCAAGGCGGCCAGGGGAAGCGATCTGCTGCCAAGGTGCAAATGAATGGTCTCCTACCACTGTACCCTAAAGGGGGACCACGACCCCATGCAGCCAAGAAATTTTTTTTTTTTTAGTTTAGGAAAAAAGCACCAGGCTGTCTGAGATTTGAGGGCTGGACCAGGCCGAGAGTTTCCCAGGGCACACCTGCACCCGCTGCACTGCTGCACCCTGGGTGAGTTCACATCCTCCCACTAGACCATCTCACCAGCCAAGTAACAGTGGAGCCTGGTTCCCTCCCACACTGGATAGCACCCAGCTTGCCAGGGGAGTGGGTGGCAGAAGTAAGTCATGCTCCCCAGGAGACATCTCCCCTTTGTGCCACCAATTCTGCCTGCACCAGCAGCCCCTCCCCCACCTCCTGCCTCAAGGCCAATGCCATCTGTGCCAAGTGTGGGCACAGGGGGGTTCTGCACATAAGACAAGGTGAGGAAAAACTGGCACTTCGCTCTGAACTAACGAGAAAGGCAAATCCCGGCACTGAACTCCCTGACCTTTAATGGTAGATGGCAGGCAGGGGACAGCAGAGAATATGGCCTTCCGAGCCAGGTGAGGAGCTCTTGCGGTAGAGAGTATCACTCTCCAAGGGATGTTGGAGAGGCCTGCCCTGCCCCTCACAGGGAAGTGCCCACCCATGTGGAAAGCAGGGCTACTGTCCCTGCTCAGGGTCACTTCCTGCACCCAGGAGTGGGGAGACAGCCTGGAGAGCTCAGAATCCACTAGACTTCAGGCTACTGACTTCAGCAAAGCCTCACCATTCTCCAGGTGGGCTGGGGGAGGGGAGCTGGCAAGAGGTCTCTTCTCAGCCAAACTCTGGACAACTACCCCAGGCTGTGGTTCCCTTCCCTCCAAAAAGAAAGCTGAGGCTGCTCCATTAGCTGGCCTCCAGGCATGGAGAGGCAGCTGTCTATAGCTCAGGGGGCTACTTCCACAGGAAGATGCTTGGTACTCCAGGCCTAACCCAGCACATTGGCAAAAACTGCTCCTAGCCAGATTACCTGCAAGGCCAAGAAAGCCCTTCCTGCCATGGGCTACACGTGGCTTAGGGTGTTAGTGGGACACTAGAACCCAGAAAGACCTGACACATGCTATAGAGGGCTCCATAAAGCCTGGTCCCTGAGAAGGAAAGGGGACAAGGAAAAGCTATCTTCTTGGGATACTTTCAGAGTAGAAACAATGTGGAGGCCACAGGAACCAACCTCCCCCTCTTCCTCCTCCTTCTCTTTCTCGTCCTCCTCCTTCTCCATAGCAGTAGTGGGGGAGGCATGGGGCAAACACTGGGGCTACTCCCATCAGCAGCCAGGGAGCAACTCTTCCATGGTCCCTCACTGAGGGAAGGGGAACGAAGCATTCCAAGGTTCTGCAAGGTCTTACCAAGTGAGCAGGACTTCTAAGGCACAGACCCAGGGCCTTGGGGGCCAGGAAGTTCTTAGCTGTGAGCAGGGAGGGCAGTGCAATATATACAAAGCCAGATCCCTTGAGTTTATGGGGAAGGGGAAGGGGCCTCAGGAATTTGAGGGATCAAAGGAGGACAGGGAAAAGGCAGAAGTAAGAAAGTGGAGTCTCCTCCCACTCTCCAGGTCTCCCCTGGGCAATCTTCAGGGCCTGGGCTGTAGGCTGAGCCCTGGCAGAATGTGTTTAAGTGAAAGGAGTGTGGGGGTGGGCATGGGGACTCCATGTCTATAATCCTTTCCAAAACTGAGGTCATCCCCTTATCTCTTTGTCCACATTTCTGGGCACTGGCAGCACTTTTTAAAAATGACAACAAAACTTGAAGTTTCTAGAATGTCTGCTGGCCTTGCCTGAATGTAATCTTCAGACTCTGTCCAGACCAAATGAAACAGGCCAAGCCCAAAAATGCCCTCCAGGCGCCGAGGGGGATCCTCAGGCCAAATGATGCGCCAGTCTGGCTGGAAGGACGACAAATCTTTGAGCTTTCAGGACTGTGTTCCACAGAATTCCGGACCAATTGGTCTCATAAGCAATTCAGAGTCTCCAAATTTGGGAAAAAAAAAATAAAATAACCAAAGAGAGTTTCAAAAGAAAGCCACTGTTTAGCCATTTTTCCTCATGATTTGCCTGGGGGAGGAGAAAGAAAGTCCAAGACCATATATCCTAGTCGGTGTCTCTGGCATGGGTCCCAAGGAGATGAAGTTGCTGCCTCCAAACAAGTCTTCCCCCAGAGCCCCACGACTGTCCAGCACCCCCTCCTCCCGGGCCTCCCTGCCACCCCAACGAGCTCTTGCATATTGCTCACCATGTCACCCTCACTACAGATCCACAACACTGCCCTCAGGAGCTCCAAGCCCCAAGAAAAGCCTGGGTCTGGCATGGCACGAAAAGGGTACTCCCTCCTGGGTCTGGGGACAACAGTTTTTCCCAGAACAGCAAGCCAGCCCCTATCCCAGCACAATGAAGGTGGGGCACTGATTCCTGGGACAGAGAGAAAGGGCTAGAATAGCAATGCCAGGCTGAGCCCTAGTAAGTACACTTCCTCTCTAAAACAATCTCCCTCACCCCTAAGCATGTAAGAAATGGAGGGGGTGGAGATAGATGAGGACCCCAGCTCTGCACCAGGATGTGAGGGCCCAGCACCCACCCCTACAGAGGCAGGCTGAGGCCACAGATCAGCGGGCTGGGAAATCCCTGGCCCCCACGCAGCAAGTGCACCCTCAGCACAACTCCATTTCCCTTGGTGATGCTGCTGTGAGTGGCAGTCAGTGCCTGATCTCCACCAAGAAGACTATCTTGCCCAAGAGCTTGGCCACAGCAAGCGCCTCACATGCCGGGCACTGTGCTGACTGTGGCTACTGCTCTAGTGAACTTGCTTTTCCAGGTACTGAGCCCCTCACAGGTCCCCAGGACCTCAGGAGAGTGGGGGTACACTGCTAAAGGGTCTCTGAATCTTCACCCTCCTACTGGCCTCCTCAGAGCCTGGCTCCACGCCACACACAACTCAGGCTTGCAAAGCCTTGCTGGGACGAGGGTGCCCGGGTTGCCACACACCCCTCCTGCAGCAGCCTGTGCCTTTCCCAAGCAGGCGCTTTAGACCACTGATCCATCCCGCTGGGCCAAGCCTGTGCCTTTCATGACATCAGATTCTCCACCACCTTCATGGTCCAGTCACCTAGCACATGGCCCTGTGGCTGCAGCACTAGATTCTACAAACAGACGAGTCCATTCACCTATCTGTAATATTCTCGGCAGGGGTGGCAGAGGACACAGGGACATCTGTCCAGGAAGAGGAACTGTACATCCCACATGGTCACAGCCTCCAGGGAGAGAATGCTGACACTTCCAGAAAGAATGCCAGCAAAAAGGAAGGCAGGGCTTCCCTTGAAGTACTGGGACTTCTCCTGGGCTCTGTGCCCTCTTCACATCTGTAAGATTTACCAACATTAGAAGTGACCCTGCTGTGCAGTCCCATCCCACAGAGAAATCACACAGGTCCCTGGCTGTGACTTCCCATCACCCAGGACCTACTTGTCACCCAGTTCCAAGGGTTACAGCAACCTCATGCCCAACAAGGCAGGCCTGTGCTCATGCCACTGTGTCTCACTCTGAGGGAGCCACTTGTACCCTTACTGAACACAAGCAGAAACAGCCTTAGGCAAGCCAACCACCAGACAGCAAAGCAGACCAGCCACATGGCACTGCCAGCCAGACAGCACTGCCCACCATGCTTTGCAAGGCCTCTACCTCTGGGTACAAATGATATCCCCTCCCCCAGTTTCTTTCAAAACCTTTCTGGAAAGCCCAATGCTCCAGAAAGTATTTCCAGACAGATGCCACCTAAAGAGGGTGTCTCTGCTCATGACCAGTTCACTAACTGAACTTGCTTACAATGGCCTGGCCCTGGGCTCTGGGTAAGACAAAGAATCCCAAGTTAACATGTCAGTAGCTGTAGGATCAGTGAAAGGGACCCCATCGCTCCTAGGTACAGGGCACAGACTACCAACCACACAGTCCCTGAATCCACTGTCAGCCACAGGGGTAGCAGTGGTGTTCCCAGAAGCCACGAGCGCTGGCTAGAAAGCTGGACACAAGAGGTGCCACTGGCGGGAATTAGGGGCAGGTCTGCAGGCCTTTTCCTCTGGGGAGGAGTGTGAGTCTGGATCCAGCCAGCACCAGGTCCCGTGTCTCAGGAGTGTCTGTGTGGTCCCTCCTCAGCCAGGGGCACCCCACGTACCCTCTTGTGCAGCTCCCCTTGAAGCTCCCAGACACAGCTTGGAGGGTTCTGCTAGAAGGACAGCAGAAAGCTCCGGGGAAGGGCTGACATCAGCCAGCCCTGGGATCACAGTGTCTGCGTCCCAGGCCAGATTTGTTTCAACAAACATCAAGGACTTTCAGGATTCTTTCTGGGCATGTAAATCTGGTTACAGCCAACACCACAGAGGAAAGTAGGCCAACAGCTGGCGCCTGGACTGGCTTTTGTTACACAAAGACCCAAGTTGTAATTGTGTTTGAGATAACAGATTTGGCCTGCACACAAGAAAGAACAGACCATCCAGCTACGCTGCGCCTTAGCTGACAGGGTGTGGGACGGAGTTAGGGGTACTGCTGCCCAGTCACTGGGCTCATCACCACAGGGGCCTTTGTGCTGGGGGTGGAGAGGGGGCTGTCAATGAGAGGTGGGAAATCACTGAGAAGTAGACAATGAAACCACACGGGCAAAACACAAAACATGTTCTTGTCCTCTACGCAGTGGGGGTGGGGGACTTGGGGAAGGCCTTGAAGGGCAGGCCAAGGCAGGATGCAGTAAGGTCACACTGGTGGAGGACAAGGTCACCCTTTTGGAAACCCTAGGGTAGGGGAAGAGACCGACCCCCACAGGGCCCCTTGGTGATGGGGAAGGTGCCTCAGCTCCCTCAGTTCTTGAGGAGCTCAGGAATGAGGAAGGCAAGAAGGAAAGAAAACAAGCTGTAGAGTTTACAAATTTGAAAGGTGAAAAAAGCAGGGTGCTGACCCCAAGGTGGGACTGACATGCCCAGGGTGTGACATTTCCATACCTTCCAGGCCCACAGGTACCCGTAGGCTGCCCTCGTCCCGAGTCCTCCCAGCCCCCCAGCCCCCCCCCACCCCCGCAGGGCTGCTGGTCTGGCCTAGGCACCCACCACCCTGTCCTACTCCAGGTAGTTTCCCTATTGCTCTTTACCCTGGCTGCTGGCTCCAACCTCCCCCCTTTGCAAACTCCCCCCACTGCCACCACCTGCTGGATTCCAGGGCAGGCTGTAAGCTTGGTTTGAAAGGTTTTTTGTTGTTAGTGGCAGTTTTTTGTGGCCTTTTTTTTTTTTTTTTTGTGGTACCAGGGACTGAACTCAGTACCCCGAACTTGCCAGGCAGGCACTTACGTAACTGAGCTTTCTCCCCAAGCCTATGTCTGCTTGGTTTGAAAATCACCCCCATCACAGGATGGTTCAGCACAGGCCCTGCTTTGGGGGTGGCCCCAGAGACTCCACGGCTCAGCAGCGTGTGTAACGGCAGACGGCCCCACATCCTTCAGCCTCAGGAAAGGACTCAGGGCTGCTGTGACAGAGCTGCCGCTTTTCCTCCCTCCCCTTCCGACCTACCCGGCAGAAACTGAAGCAGGTAGGCAGGCCCACCGGTGGTTTCTGGCCTGTCTCCCTGAGAAGGAGGCCAGTGCACCTCCAGCTCCACTCGGCCACACTGATCTCAGGGCACGCTGGCCTCCCACCGCCTGGTCCCTCCAGTCGCTACAAGTTGGTCCCTCCTTATGTTCCAGGCCCCTATCAGGCAGGCTTGTTTCCACCTCCCCCGCTGCTGAGCTCTCCTCCTTTCCCGGGTGACCTCCCCTGTCCTGATTCAGAAGCTGCCAGATCTTTGCCCAAGCTGGGCTGGACTGCACAGCCCGCTGAAAGCAGTCCCTTCCCAACGCTGTACATCTGTCTGTCCGAGGCCGTCATCTCCTGCACAGCTTCCATCCCAACCTCACCCTGAGGTCTGGGGGTGGGGAGCGGTTTCCATCCCTCCGGGCAGTGGTGTGGAACCCTCACGCCCGCTACAACACACTCGCAGACACCTGAGGAAATGAGAGGCTCTCAGGTATGCTCAATGCCCCAGTTCCACTCTTCAGTGCACACAATGGGGAAACTGATGCTCACCGGGACCAAAGGCCCCCATCTCTCCAGACTGAGTAGTCTCCCCCAGAGCCAACTGCCTGCCAATCGCTGTACTAGGATACTCTTAAACTGAATCTGTGGGCCAAAAAGATGGGACTTGAGGATGGTCACACAAGGGACCCCAAGACAGGGTCACCACTGGCCTCCACTGTGCAAACTGTCATAGACGGTAAGAAAACACGACCCCTGCTCCTATAGAGACCTCCGATTTCTTCCCCAGAAACCCCGCCCAGTTAGGGAAGGAATGCCAAAACCTGAACTCGCGGCACGGACAGGAAAGACTGGGCTATGTGAGGATAGGACCTGAAGGGGGCAGTGTCTCCTTCTAGATTTGCAGAACGGGATCTGACTGGCTAGCGCTTGCCAATGAGACGGGATTAAAAGGCTGTAAGAGCGTGGTAAAGAGGTAGAGCCTCTCTCGGCAAGGCAAAGTTCATCCTGGGCTAGCAGATCTGGGGAGACCCCACGGTGAGCATGTACCCCAAGAGTACAGATTATCGGGGGCACAATCATCGCAGCAGTAGGATTCCTCTTGTTCTGGTCAGAGCATAGAATGAAAGTGCTAGAATCTGAAATCATTCTCCCACCGTGGATGTGACCAAGTGAATGAGACATTCCAGGCTTTGTACAGCGTGTGCCAGCCACTGGCTCAGTGGTCCCGTGTGTTTGTACAGCCAACGGTCTGGTCCCCAGGAATCACCCTACCCAAGAATGAGGCTTATCGTAGGCCTATATGGATAGCTAGCTGGGCTCAGGACATCCAGATTCCACCCAGGTCCTGCCCATGGGACAGGGAAGACCTGGAGCTGGTCACCTCCGGGTCTGGCCTGGCACCTGGCCTCCAGCAACTAACTCTTTTGAGCCCAGCCTCTTCCCCTCGAGGCCCAGGAGAGGGTTCAGCCCACTGCCGCCTGAAAGCCCCTCCAAGGGGCGGGGGCTCTGGGCCGGCAAAGGCAGGCCCGCCCCTCCGGAACCCTGCCCCGAAGCAGAGACCATTGTGTGAGCCTCCCTTCCCACAGTTGTATTTACTCCGGAGGAGGCAGGATGCAGGGCCACTGCACCGGCAGTCACGAGGCCCCACGAAAGGCGCGCGAGCACACACACGTCGGGGGCGGGGTTGCCAGACCCACTCTCGGAGGCAGAACCCCCACACACACCCCAAGCTGCTCCAAACTTTCTAACTCCGCAGGGGTGGAGAGCCAAAATGTTCTCCTTGCCTGCATGCAGGCTACTTCTACCAGTACAGCCCAACTGTAGACAAGGAGATGAGGATGTCCACAGGTCTGGACTGGGGCCACAGGACAACCCACGCCGCTTCTGCGCCTGGCCAGATTCCGCTCAACCCTGGCTCCAAAGCTAGCTGGGGGAGGGGAAGGCCATCCGCCCGGCAGGACGGAGGCGCCCACTCGATCCGAGACTCGGTCCGAGTCGGGGAACTAATACCCTAACTAGCCACCAGGCCTGAAGGGGCCCGAGAGCGGTGGACCAGCGCTAGAGGGAGGGGACTGGCCGATTTCCGAGAAGGGAACTGCACACCCCCAGAGAGTTCCAAGGAAGCTCCGTGAGTCCTAGAGGAGGTACGCAAACACTAGCAACAATAAAAGGAAACCCCGGCGGCATTGAGGGGTCACCAGCGTGCGCGGTCTGTGGGTCCGCAGAAACCGGTGCTCCACGTAGGCGGCGCAGGGGCCGGGAGGGGGCTCGGCAGGAGGGCGACCCACCAGGGGTCCCGCCTCCCATCTACGCACTCCAGACCCGCCCGATAGTGTTGCCCAGTTTGTTGGGGCGGCCCGGCACCCACCTTCGAAATCTGAAATGATCCCGTCCAGCTGTGCGTTGACCGCAGGGTCGGACATGGTGGCTGGTGGGCACAGAGTCGCACGGAGGGCGGCGGGGAGAAAGCACCCCCGGCCGGGCCCGGGCCCTGCGCACTGGCTGGGGCGCCGCACCCGCGCTCCTGCAGTGCAGAGCTCGCTGCTGGAGCCCCTCGGCCCCCAGGATCCGCTGAATGAATGGGGGAGGAAGGCGGGCGCGAGCCCCTCCCCGCGCGCGCCGCCCCGCCGCCCGCCGCCCTGGCCCCCGCCTCCCGGGCGGATCAGGTTCCCGCACCGACGCCCGGCCTCCCCACTCCACTCGCACTGGCTGCTCTGCCCGCCTATCAAACGGGCTTGGGGGAGCTGGGGCCCAAGCTTCTGCTGAGGGCCCGCCGAGTCCCGACACACGACCTAAGAGCCCCCTCTTCTACCCGCGCCCCGGGGACTGCGATGGCAGAGACTTGGCCCCTCCCACTGGACGCCCGCTGAGGCCAGATGTGGGCGGATGTGGAGGACGGGCCGCAGCTAGAAGGCGGGCGCCTATGGGGGACAAGATTACTCCCCTTCACAGAGCACAGGGTTCCTTCGGCGGGATGTTTTATTTTTTTATTTACACAGCCAAAGTTTTGCAGAGCTTGTCTCTTCAGCTTAGCGCCTGCAAGGGTCAAGGGTGGGTGCAGTTCCAGCCCGAGGAATATGAACCCCGGGCACAAGCCACCTCTGAGTTCACCATCCTTTGCCTCGAAGGTACCTATCTCGCGCACCCTGGGGGTGGCAGCTAGAAAATGGGATGGTAAGCCAAGATCAGAAAAGCCAGGGACGTGGTTTACCCTTCATCCCCACCCCAAGAAAGATCTGAGTGCAGAGTAGACCTCAGCCTTTCCTGCGTGGAAAAAATAATTAGTACTATCGCGAGGAAGAACTCAGAAGTGGGGAAAAGGAGCTCTACCCAGGGACTCCCTCCAGTTGAGCCTTGTCTTTGTCCCACCAGCAGATCCTATACTTCACCACTGGACAGATATGCTTAAACCTCACTGCCCACCTCTGATACAGAGTCAGACAGAGAAGCAACAGGCACTGGTCCCTCCCTGGGGAAGGGCAGGCAGGAGCGAGGGGTGTTGGCAACTCTGTAGTGAGGTGGCCCATGGGGTGACCTGTGAGTATGTGAATCCACCCTGAGGCCTGGCTGGTCCCTGGCCACTCCCCTCTCCAGCCAAACTTATGAGCCATCCCAGAGGTGTAGGGGATGCTAAGAGGACAGGCGGAGCCCAGATCTGCTAGGAGAATGCCTGGCTTTGGGGGTGCTCTGTACAAGGCTGGAATGGAATCCTTCCTTTTTAAGAAAAGTAGTCACTCCCTTCTTCATGCTTTGGATATTTTGAACTATTTTCAACCAAGTGAATTTGTGGACATGGGAACTGAAAAACCACAGCCATTTCAGATGTGCACACACCCTCATCTGCCCAGGAGCCTGGGTTTCAGAAACAGTCCAGCACTACCATTAATAGAATCCCAATGGCTTCCAAATCAGTTCATGGGTCTACCTGGTAGTCTAGCCCCTGCTGGATCATCCATCTGCCCAGTTTGAGGGTTGGGGGATCCAGTCCCTAAGAAATTCAACCCAACAGCACAGCACCCTGGGAAGATGCCAGTCTCTGGGAAAGCCTCCAACCAGGACCACGGCATTATTCTCCAGTGTTTTTATAAAAAGCACCTGGTGAGTAGAGACACACCCATCGGATTGTTCTCCCCCAGAGCTGGTGTGAAGTTCCACCAGATTAGCATAGGGTGGCTTATTGTGCAGTATTTGTTCCTGTGCAAGTGGAGCTGGATAAACTTATGCTTGTTTCCTGGGAGAACCCAGCCAAGGTGCAGGACTGACCAAAATGCTCCCTGCTTGGAATCCACAATGTGGCACTGGGGCCAAGATGGTCAGCCAAGGTCAGAAGAGCCAGGGATGTGGCTTAAACCTTCACCCCCACCTCAAGAAAGATTCTGAGTGCAGGGAGTAGACCTCAGCCTTTCCTGGGTGGAAAAAATAATTTGTAGTATCTGGAAGAAGAACTCAGAAGTGAGGAAAAGGAGCTCTGCCCAGGGACTCCCTCCAGTCAGGCCCATTTTCTGACTCCCAAGGCCAGAAAATGACTTGGCTCCAGAGCCCAAGTCCCTCATCCCTACACCCTTTGCCTTAACCCCTTGGCCCACAACACCATGCCTAGGAACTGCCCAGATACCCCCAGCTCCCTCGGGAAAGTCAGCTTGGGCATGGCCTCACTGCCAGCAGGAGGTCCCCCCCGCCCCCCGTGCCTAGCCTTCTGTTCTAACTGTACATCACTCATTTCCTCCTCTTTGTAACTCTGCAAACAGTTCTGGAAGTCTTCTTTTGTGAGTCTTTATTAATATACCTTTGTTTTGGTCTGGTCTTGTTTTGCTTTTGGAGATAGGGTCTCCCCACATAACTCAGGCTGGCCTTGTACTGACTGTATTGCTGGCCTTCTCCCCAGCCCCTGGCAATCCCCATTCTACTTTTGGTCTCTAAATTTGACAACTCTAGAAACTTCACCTAACAGTTGTTCTATTATGATTGACTTATTGCCCTGAACACAATGTCCTCAAGGCCTATCTATGTTACAGGGAGAAGTGTCATAATTTCCTTCTCCTTATGGGCTAGGTAGCTAAGCTTGGTGGCATACACCTGTAATGGTGCCACCCACATACCCGCTGGGAGGCTGACACCAGAAGATCACAAGTTCAAGTCCAGCATTGGCAACTTAGCACGTTAATAAGACTTTGTCTCAAGATTAATAATACAATATTTATACAATCCCTGATGGTCTAGTGGTTAGGATTTGGTGCTCTCAAGATAAATAATAAAATATGGGCTACAGCAGTGGTTCTCAACCTTTCTAATGCCATGACCTCACAATACAGTTCCTCATGTTGCAGTGACCCCCAAACCAAAAAATAATTTTGGTGGCTACTTCAAAACTGTAATTCCAATAAATAACATTTCATCATGGCATAGCATGGGTTGAAATATGTATCTTCTGATGGCTTTAGGCGACTCCTGTGTTTTGGTCGTTCGACCCCCACCAGGGTCGAGACCCACAGGTTGAGAACCACTGGGCTAGAGGTAGAGCTCATTGTGAAGATCCTGGTTCAGCCCCTCGTACCTCATGCCCACACCCACAAACACCTACAAAGACTGTGTGATGGTTCACTGTGTGGACACACGGTCACACCTTGTCTCTCTGTCCATCACTCTGTGGACACAGACCTTGCTCCAGCCTAGTAGGAGTTATGCTCTGATGAACTTGGATATACATGTGTTTATATTGGTCCTTGGTGTTCATTTTTTTGAGCATATACCCAGAGGTCTCACTGTGGGCTTGTTCGGTAATTCGATGTAATTTAATTTTAAATAGTAATTTATACATAATTTATTTTAATATATTCATATAATTATGTGTACAACTTAAAATAATTTCCCATTATATGCATTATGTATAACTTAATTTGCACACTGCCTGTGTTTAACAACCAGCTCACCAGAGCCTTCCCTGCTGCTGCACCCAGCAGCCCTGACTCTCCCAGCTCCTCTCTGGTCCAGCCTGACCCTTACCCCACCTCTGGCTTTCCCACACCAGCCCTCCCAGCCAGGCCTTCATGCTTAGATGTGATGATGGCGCCTCACTGGGCCCCACTAGTGCCAGCCTCTGCCCAGCCCCTCAGCAGCCTTCCTCCTCTGCATGCTGCCTCCTGACCAAGGACCTCTGCACCTACCATTCCCCAGCCTGGGTGGCTTCCCCTGGGTCTTGCCCCTGCCAACACCTGGTCTGTCATCTCTTAAGTGTCAGAAGGACCATCCAGGTGACCTCCACACACACTTGCTGCCTCACCCCTAGGCATACAGCAGGGACTGCCCTGTACACTGTTCAATCCTAACAGGAGAGTGCAGTTTCCTTTGGGAGATGGCAGGGTCATGGGGACTCTACTCTGGGTGGGGAATCAATCCAAAGGGGCACAGGGGACATTGGGAACTCATAGACTCTTTACACATCTTCCGGCTACCTTGCCGCCAGGCCCACAATCCCAGGCAGGGTGTTGTCTGAGCATGGACCTGGAGCACCCACCGAGCTTTTGACCACTGAATATCCTGTCTGCTGCCATACTCTTGTAGTACTGGAGATAGGATCCAGGGCCTTTGCACTGAGCTACACCCTGTCCTTCCTGATTTTTCATTTTGAGGCAAGACCTCAGTGAGTAAGTAACTAAATTGCCTTGGCCAGGCACTAACCTCTGCCCCTCCTGCTTCAGAACTCCTCAAGTGCTGGGATTAAAGGCATGCCCGCTAGCTGCCAGATTTTGAATCTTCCTGCTGTGCAGCCAGTGTGGGGATAGCTGACGTTTACCCAGTATGCAGGCTGCAAGGAGGCCCGTTGCACCATATGACTCCAGCTTCAAGGCAGCCCAAAGGCTTCTCTGCAAAGGAGCATGTGACTGATCTGCTCCCCCAACTTCCCATTACCACTCAGCCAGCCTTGTGCACATGGGGCTTACAGCAAGCCCTGACCACAGCACCGGGCAGGCGCTTATCTCCCAGGCAGAGGACTTTTCAAACGAAGTATTCATCTTCTAATTGCAGCCTTTTGAGTCACCCAAAGGGCTCCTGGCCAAGGAGCCACCCAATGCTCTGCTCCCAGTTCCATGGCTCCAGCACCCGGTCTGAGCTCCCCAAGCAGAGACAGGACTGCTCAGGCAGATCAGATCAGTCTGGAGTCGCTGGTGCTGCTGTCTGAGAGGATGGGGCTGTCGCTTGCCAAAGACTCCCTGCCCTCAGTTTCACTGGGAAACTTCACAAGTTACAGCGATCAAAATCCCAGGAGTGAGGGCTGCTCACACAGTAGATGGAAGGACAGCGTGGAAACTGTCACCCCTGAGAAGAACCCTCACCCTCCTGGCTGCTAGCGTCACCTGTTAATCTGCAGGTTTAGTGAGCTTTGACTGATGGTCTCCAATGTCTGAGCTGCCCACGGGGCTGGCTTTGGTAAGGGAGGACTTACACGTGAGAGGAAAGAGGAACACTTTCTTCTCTGTGGCCCACGCTCTTTCCCTGACCCTTTCCTACCCTGGGCTCCCTAGTGCAGGTTTGGATTGAGCCAAAGCTCCCAGCAACCAGCTCAGGCTGGGGGTACATGGACAGTGGGTTCAGCAGCCGGCACACCCATGAGATTGAGGCGCAGCTTCTGACATCCCCAGTCCGCATTTCCACAAAGCCACCCAAGGGACCCAGAGGAGTGGCCTACTCAGTATTGACCCAACATCAAAGTGGCCTGTGACAGAGCAGGTTCATGCTTGCCCCTCTGTCCAGGAGGATGGGCTGTCCCTAGGGACTCTGGGGATCCTGGCCACCCCGACACCTTTCTCAAGTGGGTGTCTCTGCTCAGCAAGGTCTGAGGGGGCAGGCAGCTTGCCACCGCTGCAGTGTGGGGATGAGGGCTGAGTCACCAGCTTGCCCCAGTTCCACGTCAGCAGGAACAACAGGGATCTGAGCAGAGAAGAAAGCACTTATTTTTAAAGCCACCACTGTGACCCAGGCGACGTCATCCCCAGAGATCGCTCCTCCCTGCCTGCCATCTGTGGGCTGTGGCCTCAGACTCTGACAATGACCTTGCCTGCCCTGCTGTGGAGACCCCACAGGTGGAAAATGAAGGGGCAGAGGCTCGGAGTAGGGGTCAGGCAGTGGGGTGGGGCAGGGAGCTGGGACCCTCCCTCTCTCCTCCCTCTATAATGTCTCCCTCCTCCCTCCCTCCCCCATCTGCTCCTCTCAGAGGGTCTCTAGGGCTTGTCTGCCATCCACAACCCTACTGGAGCCCACCTTCATTACCTGCTTCCAAAGTGCCCACCCCACCCTTGCATAATTCCAGTGTCCAGAGCTCAGTTCTCATTCAGACCCCTCACTCTGTCTTTGGTAGGTTTAAAGAGACAGAAACAGGGGAGGTGATTGAGTGGCAGAGCGCTTGCAGCAGGCTGAAGGCCCCAAGCTCTGTACCCAGTAGCACAAGCTAATTAATTAGCTAGAGCTAGAGAGGGGGGTGGGTACGTAAGGGGAGAAAGATGAGAGAAGCAAAAAAGAGAGGTGGCAGCCTGGAGGTCACTCTCAACATGGAACAGGCATCCCCTCTGCTCCTTCCAGAAGAATGGGGGATGATACGGGGTTGTGGATCCCCGGCAGCTTCCTATGGGGACCCAGAATTTGGGGCCTACCTCTCAGTTTGGAGGAGACAAAGAAGGACATCAGCATCCACAGCAGAAACTGGCCTGGTAGGGAGCAGGACAGCACCATCTCTGCGTCCCTGGCAAAGATGTGACTTGGACCACGGACACCTGCCAGGGACAGCACGGGCTGGCCTGGGGCCTGGAGAACAAGTACCTTTCCATCTTGTGGTCCCATGAGGACAGTGCTCTGGGTGCGAGCAGCCCAGTCTGCAGAGCCGGGGACTTCCCAGCTGTGTGAGGAGAGGGTAGGGGCTGCAAGCACAGTGGGGCACCCCTCCCTCCTTGGCCAGCAACCCCAGGGCCTTGAGAGCTCTGGAACTTTTCTCACAGGGCAGATTTGTGGTCTGAGGGAGAAGGAGATGCCTGGTGCCTCTGTCCGTCTCTGCAAAGCTCCAGTGACCTCAAAGGAAGCCACAGGTAGTTAGAGGTCACACTGTGACCTGGAAGATTGGCAAGCCATGGCTTCTGCCTCTCCTCACTTTCACCAGCCATCTCTGGCTGTATGTTGGCACCTCTATGGGGGCATAAAGAAGAAAGAGGCAGGGTGGTAATGCCAGCACTCAGGGACACCAAAGCAGGAAGGTCAAGTGCTACAACCCAGTCTGGGGCAATTTACTGACTCAGTGAGACCCTGACTCAAAATAAAAAATAAAAGGGCAGGAGATGTAGCTCAGTATGAAGGTCCTGGGTTCAATCCTCAGTATCAGATGGAGGGAAGGAAGGAAGGAAGGAAGGAAGGAAGGAAGGAAGGAAGGAAGGAAAACAAGGGAGAATGGGAGGGAAGGAGCAGAGAGGAATGAAGGGAAAACACTGAGGCCTGCCTAGCTCCATCAGAAAGGCTCCTATGGGTTTCCATGTGGGCCAGATTTCTCTACTCCTTTCACAGTCCATGGTGTACCAGAGGCTGTGTGTCACCCAGATGTGTTATGTGCCCCTCAGTGACATCAGAGGAGAGGGTACCAGCTCTCACTACCTTAGATGCAGCCCAGGACCTGGCCCTGGCCGCCACCTCAGGTACAGAATGCTCCCTGTGGGAGGAGGCTGGGGGAACAGCTGTTGGCTGGCCCTCTAGACAATCTGGCACAGGCAGCCAGATCAACCTAAATGAACTATTTGTCCCTGGTGTGAAGTGGCCTCAGGGATGGAGGGGATTGCTATTAACACCCAGCCTCGTGTTCTGTCACATCCTCCCAGCATGAGTCACTGGCCAGATGATTGTTCTGGGACCAGGGCCCTTTTCCAGCACCTGCTAGTTTGGACCAGGCCATAGGATGGGGCCAGGGACATGCACAAAGGACAGCCAGAAGGCCCCTGGACCTGTATGGATGCTACAAGGTTGACACCCAGGGACACAGAAGCTACTTTTTCAGTACCAAAGATTGAACCCAGGCCCTTAATATTGCGTTACCTTCCACGGCCATCTTTTAATTTTTTATTTTGTGACAAAGTCTCACTAAGTTAGTCTTGCACTTGCCATCTTCCTGCCTCGGCCTCCCAGAGAGCTGAGATTGCACCATCACTTCCCCTGCTAGAGAGGACTCTTCCAGCGGCTTCTCAGTTTGGGCACGGACTGTCTGACAGGTGAATCTGGCAAGCAGGGGGTAGAAGAGGCAACAGACAGCCCGGAAGGACACCGGAAGACAGGCTCGAGGGTTCCCAGAGGCCAGCTGCTAGCCTCCTGTGAATGCCAGGTCCTTAGGCTGCATCAGGCAGGGACAGTCCCGTGAGGCTCTGCCTGCTTGCAATTAGACCTCCTGCTGTCCCCTCCCCAGGGTCATGGTCCTTCCAAGGCCAATGTCAGGATGGCCTTTCTACAGTGCAGAAATGCACTGTCCATCACTTCCCTGCTTGGTGGCTTTGCCACACCCACTAGGCATGGTGGGCCCCTCCCCACACCTCGAGCCACTGACTCGCCCTGGCTTCTCCTGCCTCTCATGCCCAGCTGCTCCCTGTCCCCTGGAAGCCCAGTGCCACTCTTCCTCCTCCTGCACGCTGTCAGCAGACCTTCCCTCCCTTCCCTCTCAGCTCATCTTCATGCAGGTCTCGGCACAAGTGCCTCCCCAGAACCCTCTAAGGAGTGACGATACCCCCCCTGCCCTGCCTCAGTTTCCCCAATCCTCCCCCACTTCCAGCAGCCTCCATCTTAGAACTGACTGCCCACATGGCATCTGGGAAACTTGGTAAGTGTGGGATGAACCAAGCCAAACAGGAGACCTTTATGAAGCTGGAGCTCTGCAGACACACTCAGGAAGAGGACAACAGTGCGCCCGATGCTCTCACCACCCTGTCTGGCCCAGTGCCACCTCTGTCTCAGCCAGGCATGGGCAGTAAGGGCCAGGAGTGGTTTAGGTGGGTACAGAAACAGCAAGGAGGCAAAAGGAATGACAGAGTCCTCTGCATGCATGGAGCACCCCGCAGAGGTGGGTGGCATGAGCGACACCTCCTGGCTTAGGCATCCTGCGGGCCAGATGGGTCTACTCACTGCACAGCTGTTCCTCAGCAGGAAGAAATTCCTCACTTTCAGGCACAGGGTGGGGACATTCCCAGACAGGGCCTTGTCTCCACTGGTGGCAGGGACCACAGAGAATGGGTCTCAGTAGCTTGTCCCACTCACTTGGCCACAGACCTGGCAGTGGGCCTGTCACCTCTGCCCTATGGGCACAAGGCTGAAGTGGCATAGCCCAGGGGCAAAGAACCTGCCCAGCCCACTAAAGCTGCACCCTGAGCTAGACGCAAAGCCAAGCAGAGCCTTTAATCCATGGACACCCTTCAGGAAGGTATCAGTGACATTCTAGGCCCATACCCAGGTACCTGGGAGAAGGAAACCAACAGAGCTACACTGGGGCTTTATAAGGGCCAGCAATGGAGGGACCTAACCACTTGATTATGAAGATCTACAACATTTATCTAGGGAAAAACCAGCCTTGTCCAGTTGGGGATCTTAAAACATCTGACCACTTAAGAGGTAAACAAAATATATAGTGAACATTTAAATTAAAAAAAAAAATCATTGCAGTAAAAGACACACTCAGTTACTAGCCCTTACAATGTAGGCGCCCCCAAAACACTTATGCTATGGTTCTTGCTACTTTATGAAGTGGTTCTGGAAATCCTCCTTGGTATCTTTACAAGCTGTGCCCAGAACTACAGTGAAGGCTGCTGTCGAGGGCCATTGGATAGAAAAGCAGGCTCGTAGGGATGTGACAGTGTCATCATCTGCTTCATCCAGCAGATCTGACCTGGTGGGGCTTCTGGCTTTTCTCCTAAGTGTTGGTGAAAGGTAAACAGGTTGAGTTGCCATTTTGAATCAGGATGTCAAGGCAGCCGCAATGTCACAGCTCGGTTACATGACAAGAGACTTCCAGAACTGCTGTAGGAAGTGGCAAGAATAATGGAGTGATGCGTTTGAGATAAGGGGCAGGGTGTTAAGATGGACTATTGACAATGTGTATCTTACTGTAGTAAAATGTTTACAATTTAATCATTCACTGTATTTTTTCACACCTCATATGTTCCCATTCTGTACAACCTGTCACCCTGTTACTTTCCAACTGCCTATCCTCTTGTCCTCTGGCTAGCCGAGCTACAGTCACATGGACAATGAGCAATAGCAGCCCCTGTCAATCTTGCAGGTCTTCTGAACCTACCTGTCATCACTGTCTTTTTGGTTGTACCCAGAAGAACATGTTCAGACTAGTGACCATCTAGTGTGCTGTAAGTGGGCATATTGCCTATGGTAAAAAGTGTGCAGTGGTATGGTAAACCAATCAATTGCCCACTGGCATGATGGGTACACATTTCTGAGGCCATCATGAGTGACTAGTCATGTCTGTGCCAGCCTCAGAATGGATGTTAGCAGTATGGATGCCAAGCATTTGCTATTCCTGACCTGAAGACAGTTTCCTTGTTCCTTAAGATCAGTACAAATGCCACCTTTTGATGAACTCTGGGTGCCACAGACTGCTCCAGCTCTCCACATATAAAGGAAGCTATTAGACTGTGTGTGGCACAGGTCCTTGTTTCCTCACTATCTGATCCCCATTTTTTTTAATTTAAAAAAAAATTTTTTTTTTCTTGTTTCAGAACTTTTGTTTGTTTATTCACTCATTTTTATGGCTGGCTCAGCCCACCCCGAGGGCCAGGCTGGCGCAGCATGTGGTGCCGGGGATCGAACCATGGTCTCTGAAGCTGCGCATTTTTTTTTAAAGAATTTTTTATTTTATTTTATTTTATTTTTCTCGTTTCAGAACCTTTGTTTGTTTATTCACTCATTTTTATGGCCGGCTCAGCCCACCCCAAGGGCAGGGCTGGTGCATCATGTGGTGCCGGGATCGAACTGTGGTCCCTGCAGCCGCCTAAGCTTTCCTAAGCAGGCGCTTTAGACCACTGAGCCATCCTGCCAGGCTCCATGATCCCCATTTTTTAAAAATAGACATGAAAATGTTAGTTGTATAAATAAGTTCTGAGCTAAAGAATATAATTCTCAGTCTCCCTTGCTGCTAGGAATGGCCACAAAATTAAGTTTTGGCCAGTGGGAGAGAAGGTGAAGAGGTTAACCTTTTGACCCAGCCATCCTGTCCTACTTGACTTGTGGCCTTTGTTACACAGCAACTTATATAGTTTGTGCCTGTTGTCCTGCCAATCTGTGAGTTATCTGAGAACAGCACAGCACTGACCATCAAGGTCTCTGAACCTGGAAAGTGGGTAGGCATGGTGATACATGCCCATAGTCCCAGCATTGTCAGAGGCTTAGGATCACAAGTTCAAGCCCAGCCTGGGCAACTTAGCAAGACCCTCTCTCAAATAAAAATATACAAAGGACTAGTATGAAGGCCCTGGGTTCAATCCCCAGTACCACCAAGGGAAGGGGGAGATGGAAAGAAAAAAGAAAAACAGAAAGAGGCAAGCAATGGTCTACTTTTATAATAGAGAACAAACACATTAGGCCAAAGAACAGTGAATTAATAGTGTGCAAAGTAGGCTGGGGCTGCTCAGGGCATCTCAGATCATGCGGGGGAACAACTCGGGGGGACATGCAGGACAGAAAGGTTCCCATTTCAGGAACATAGCAGGCCTTTGCATGTCCTCAGCGTGAAGACCTGCGACCTCTGGGGCAGACCCCATGGGCCCTCGCTAGGCAGCAGGCCCTGGGCATATCACCCTACTGCTTGACTTCCCACTCACCTTGCTGTGTACTATGGCAGAAACACCTGGACGGAAAGTCCTTAGCATAACATGCGAAGTATATGGCACGGAGGGGCTTGGAGAGTGGCCACTTTCAGATATAAAATGTTCACAGGTTCTGCAAGGCAAAATGTTTTGCCAGGGTTTGCACAGCTGTGATCAACAGAGCCAGGATCAGAACTCAGGATCTAAACCCTCTTACAGCACTCTGGCTGTGTAGACATAGTCCTGGGTGAATATAAGGACTGGGCAGTCCGTGAGAAAATTTGACAGAGACTGAAAAGTCTAATTAGGGTGACTCCAAGTTATTCTGAAATGAAGAAAAGAAGCAGAAGTCAGATGGAAGGATGGAAGAAGGGACAGAGAGTAGTTCAGTGTGGATGGTAGCTCTAGGCAGTAGATACCAACCACAAAGCTTTCAACTTTGCAGTATGGTTGCAGTGCAGAGTACAGAGGGGAGCCAAGTGACAAGGAGACACGGTGCTACAGGAGCAGCAGTGAACTGCAGAATAGATGTGCACTGAACTGACAGGCCCGCCCGTGTGGATGTGGCTTCTCGCTGTGTCTCGAGGACAGAGCTCCACCCTCCTGCTCATCCCCTGAGCCCCTGGCCTGGAAGACCTGGGTCTCTATCTTGTCCTCTGCTCCCAGGGCTTGGCACTTGACAGGGTATCAGCCCCTCCCTGGCAGCCCAGCCCACACTTCCAGACGTCTGGTCCAGCAGCCCTCTTTATTGATCCTCTAACGATCTCAAAAGCATCCTGAGTCATAATTTAGGCCACCCCAGGAGTGATGGTACACACCTGTAATCCCAGCATTCAGGAGGATGAAGCAGGAGGTTCACTGAAAGTTCAAGACCAGGCTGGGCTACAAAATGTGCTCAGGGCCAGCCTGAACTGCAGAGTGAGACTGTATCAATCATTAATAAAAAAAATTAAAAATAAAAACAATAATAATAGGGTGCTGGTCCATCTTGATGGCCTGAGTGCTCCATACCCCTCCTAGTGGCATCTCTGAAGGCTGCAGTGCCCCCTGCAGCCTGTGGTCAGTCAGTGCCCCTAAGTAGGGTCCCTCTTACTGGGTCTGGGATCCTACCTTAAGGAGTTAGCAGGAATGAGGGCAACAAAGGGATAGGAGGATCAAGGAGATTAGGAAGGGGTGAAGATGGAGGAGGAGCAACAACAGCAAGAAGAAAGGGGGGGGGCCCTGTGCCGTGCCCTCCTGAGGACCTTCTCTCTGTCCCCCTTCATTCTCCGGCTTGCTCTCCAAGGCAGATGCTTGGTTCCTTTTTCCCCAGACAGGAAGCAGAAGTGCAAAGAGGGTCAGAGCTGACCAAGGTCCCCGTGAGTGAGTGGGATTGCGGGGACTAGACCCCACCCATCACAGTGAGCCAAAAGTGTTTGCACTGTCGGAGCCACACCCAGAGCCCTGCTGGGCCTCTCACAGCAGGTAGCCGGGAGGGAGAAGGGCATACAGGTGAGTTGTGAGGGAGGGGTCAAGGTATCCTGCATGGCTTGTGAACAAATCCAGAGACAGTGGTGGCTGAAGGATGGATGAGGTCAAGGCACCCCACAGCTGTCCCCCATGAGACCTGGTAAGAGCTGAGGTTGGTCACCTGAGAGGAAGGTCCCAGCCCTTCATACATGTAGTCTAGGAATGCCCTGGTTGGTTGCAAAGAAAGCACACCACATTACTGCACACTGCACAAATGCTTTTCTTCAGGGGCTGGAAACAGAGAACCCTCCCACGGAGGAAAAACCAGCTGCTCTAACCCCTCTTCTCAGTCTGCTCAGTGCTGCCTTTGTGTCGTGCTGTCATGTCATGCAGCTGCTATGCACAAACTGGGGGATCTTCAACCTGGGAGGAAGCACCAGCACCCGGGATCCACATCCCTGCTAGGGTCTCTGCCCACAGCCACAAGACACAGCCAGGCAGGCATGTGTCACCCAGTGCTGGGGCAGAAGCCTGAAGGGCCCAGGGCTGGCAGGGGAGGGGAGGGACGTCCACACAAGCCCAAGCCCTTGGCATACCCGGAGCTGACTCACTCCGCCCATCTGGGTGCCGCCTTGCAGCAGGGCGCTGGTAATCCCCAGCTGCTTCTCAGCGCTACAGAGACACCCTCCTTGGAGGTGGGATGGAGAGCTGTCACTTTTGAGGTCACACACTCACAAAGGAGCTTCGAAGTTACAGGATGGAGGAAGGTGGGTGCGCGAAGCCACTACCTCTCAGTCCCACTGGTCCACAGGGCAGCACAGAGCCACCACCAGGCATTTTTATCAAACAACAGTGAACTAAACAGCACACAGAAAACCTTCCTGGCCTGATCCATCTGAAGAGCCTGGGCTTTTGGAGGCATGCTGAGCCAGAGGAGCTGGTGGCTGGCAGATCCTGAGTGTACGGCTCAACATCCCTGTACCCCCAACTTCCCTGCACCTGCCACATACACCCATCTCAGCAAGATGGTGTCTGTAGGACACTGGGCCTGGGTCAAGGAGGTGGGCAGCTCACAGGGACTGGGGTCGACTTGCCCTGACAAGGGTGTGAGGAAGGCACCAGACATTTGCTGCCAGTGGAAATGTCCAAGCAAAGATTTGTCCATGCCCACTGCGAGGGGCAGGAGAGGGACAGCAGGCCCCGCAGACCCCACAGCTGCTTCTCTCTGTGATCCCTGTGTTGAGGGACATGCTTTGTTCACATGTTGCCTCCTCCTGACAGCTGCTGGCAGCTGACACGCTCGAGGAAGCTTATGGGTCCTGACAACCACAAAGTGGCGGCAGCAAGGCCCAAGGGAGTACACAAGAACCTGACTAGGGACCTCCCGGGAGCAAAGAGCCCTTCAGTCCTCCTTTCAGCTGGAAAAGAGGCTCCAGGCCTGGCAGGAGCATCTGAGGAAAGCCATTTCCTGGAAGCTGAGTCATACCAGGCACCTGGTGCTCATGCCGCTGAGCTATCTTCTCAGTCTGGCTGAGGGGCACCAGAGGGAAGAGGTTGTTAGCACTTTCACTGGTGCCCATGGTTCCATAGCAGAGGGAGGACAACAAGTGTGGAGTGAGTGTGTGTGTGTGTGTGTGTGTGTGTGTGCGCGCGTGCGCGCGCGCGCGCGCATGGGTGTGTAAGGGAAGGTCAGACAGGCCTTGGGTGCTTTACTGTTCGAGGCTGCATTTCCCCATTTGTAAAGTGAGAATAACACTGTCCCCTTCCAAGGGTTGTCATGAAAGGAAAATGCATTCGTATTTATAAAGTACTGAGGACAGTGTGTGGTACAAAACAGAAACTGCAGGTTTACATAAGTAAAAAAAAATAGGACACACAATGCTATGGTTTGTGTCCAATTGTCCCCTCCAAAGCCTCATGCAGTCATGGGGCGGGGACTTCTGGAGTTTGAGATTCACTCATGATCCACAGGGATTATAGGTCTCAGTACTGCTGGGATTATGGGTGTGAGTGCTACACCCAACCTGGAGCAGAGAGCCTGAAAGCAATAAAGAGAGACCAAGAGACAGACTCTCCCTCTGTTGCCATTGTTGGCCTGTTGCCATTTTTGCTGTTCCGCCACCATGAACTGCTGCTCTCTGCCATGTGCCTCTCTGCCTTGGAGCCAGCTGAATATAGACTGAAACCTCTAGTAACTGTGAGCTAAATAAACCTTTCCTTTCTTCAGTTTGGGTGTCAGGTATTTGTCCCAGCAATGAGAGAAGAGTACCTGAGACACACTTTACAACAGAGCTGGCCACATGGTAAGGCTGGCTTCAGCAGCAGTGTTCTGGCTCAGCCTTTCTGATGCCGCCCTCTTAATAGAAGGGGGAACAGCTGACCACACAGCTCTATTCTAGGGCAAGGGGAGGGGTCTCTCAGCCTGCAAGGATTTGTCTCACAGCTCACAGAAGCCCCAAATTGCTAAGTCTGTGTGCAGGCATGCACACATGTGAGCACACACATGCCACACACAGGCATGTGTTCTTATGCATATTTAACCATCTGCACACACGTCCCCAAGCAAACTGGCCAGGTGCTTAATTTCCAGGGCTGGCCCAGGATGAGCAGATCAGGGGGTTGATGCTCCACATCCAGAGGAGCCGTGCCTCAGGCTTCTGGCCACCATGGTGACCAGAGGGAGCAGCACGAGGAGGGGTGACAGGATGAAGGCCAATCTCATCCCCTGCCCTCCAGATAAGGCTCAATGTGAGGCGCCCGCCTGGCCAGGGTGGGGGCATCTGGTACAGTCAGGCCTTGAAACAATAGGGCACTTTGAGCTTCAAGACTACGTAAAGTAACAGACTCAGTGTTGGCAAGGTCCTCTGAAGTCCCTTTTACACATGATCCCCGAGCCAGCCCCAGTCCCCGCTCGGAACTTCTAGGCAAGGGGAACTTAGGACTTTGTGAAATATGCTGCTCTGCCGCCAGGAAGTACAAAGTGAGAGAAAAACACCTCTTTCTCTAACAAGTCAAACTCCTCTTTCTAGCACCTTTCAAGAATCTGGTATCGATTTAAGATTTGGGAGGAGTTCAAAATAAAGGCTTTGCTGCACGACTCACCAACTATTGGAGGACAGGAGTAGCTCCTCTGCTGTTCCCTCCTGCCTGGAACCCACAGTCCCTTCCCTGACTGACCACAAGACCCTGGCCATACAGATCCTTTTCCTGGGGTCCCACTGGCCTTCCACATCCTTAGACTGAGCCCTCAAGAGTCCCCTCCACAGAGGATTGGGTTGTATGTCCCCTTAAAAAAAAGACACATTGGGCCAGCAGGATGGCTCAGCGGTCTAAAGTGCCTGCTTAGGAAAGCTTGGGCAGCCTCAGGGACCAAGGTTCGATCATTGATCCCCAGCGCCATGTGCTGCACCAGCCCTGCCCCCAGGGCAGGCTGAGCTGGCCATTAAAAAAAAGACACATTGAAGTCCTCACCCCAGTAACTACAAGTGGGGCTTATTTGAGAGAAGGGTCTCTCTCTCTTCTTTTTTTTTTTTTTTTTCCTTTTTCAGTACTGGGACCTTTGTCCTGAGTTACATCTCTAGTCCTTTGTATTTGGAAACAGACTCTCATTAATTTGCCCAAGATGGGCTCAAATCTGTGATCGCCCTGTCTCAGGAAGAAGATCCTCTGGGACTTTGTATTCCCAAAATGCTGGGACTAGTGGTGGAACTGGGACCAAACCATCATGCTTAGCTGGGCCTTTGCAGATGGTATCAAGTTAGTGCAGCTTTAATCCCTGCCCTGGGGAGGCTGATGCAGGGAAAATGCCATGAGGTTGAGGACAGACTGGGCTACACAGTGAAAGTCCCTGTCTGGGGGGGGGGGTGTAGGGGAGTGGAGACAGAAGGACCAGGGCAGTCCCCACCCAATAATTGGTAACTTTATCAAAGAAAGGAGGTGAGGATTTGGACGCAGGCTCAAGAGGTCGGGGAAATGTTTGAAGATGGAGCACAGAGCGGTGCAACCACAAGCCAGGCACACCAAGGCTTCCAGGCTGTGCCTAAAGCTGGGAGAAACTTGGGGCAGACTCCCTAGGGCCCTCAGAAAGACTGGGCCTGCTGGCACCTTCACTCCTGACTTCTGGCCCCAGACAGGGTGGTGTTTGAGGCTGGCAGCTTGTGATCCTTTACTAGGTAGTCTGGGACACTACCTCAAAGGCTCAGCAAGGGTGGCCCCACAACACAGTGGCCCCTCCTCCAGGACAGAGGAAGCTGGCCTTCCTTCTGTCACATGGTTAAGCTGCCACAGTCAGCTGTTCACCCCAGCTCCAGTTAGCTAGCATAAGCAGGCTTTCCCATCACCCCACCCTGATGGAGCACCTGCCTCAGTTCTCTTTCCAAAACCTCAAAGGATTCTGGGAGCCAGAGGCCAACTTGGAAGCTGTGTATTAACAAACAGGTTCCCCAGTCTGCTTAATGAGCCCCAAACAGGGCCAGCAAGAAGAGGAGCAGAGCAGCTGCTGGCTTAGGCTCCAGCCTGGAACATTCTCAGCTCTCTGATCCCAGCATGAACTCTGGGGGCCAGGGCTCCTCTGAGGGCCACTCTTAAGGGCAGCTGGCCAATGACCACTGCTTATGCAGAAGGGGGTCCAAACCTTGAGGGTGGCAGCCCCCAAACTTGAGAGACCCATGGGTGAGAGCCACAGAGAGAGTCCCTTAACTGCCCCATGCCTTTTGCTCCTCTAAACAGATGCTGCCCCACCCCCACCCCGCCCCTACTTTCTGTTGCCTTGAATGAATAGCAACAAAAACAGAGTTTCATGCCAAAGGTGGGGCCTGCACTTTCCCAGAGCCCATTTCCTGCCAGGCCTAGGTGCACTGGCCTCTGCCTGATGTGTATGTGTGTATGTGTGTGTGTGTGTGTGTGTGTGTGTGTGTGTCTTTGCACTCCTGTACGTGTGTCCCTCCACACGCAGCCTAGGAAGGGTGGAGAAACTCACAGAAATTCCTTCTTGTGGTCAGGTCAGAAAGATAGTAATAAGAGCTACGTACACATGTACACCCTACATGTAGTCATGTATGTGCAGACATGTGTACATGTGTACACTACTTACATGTACACATGCTCCCTCCTTCCTTTCAATCTCAAGGGTCCTCATGTTTCATGAAATAAGACTGGACCTCGGATGTCTGATGACAAGTCCACCCACGGGAGTCTGGATTTCTCCATAGCTCTGCCTGGTGTGGAAGGTGTTTCTCTGCTTCCACCCTCACTCCACGCCACACCCTCACCCGTTTCCTCTTTTTTGCTCCTTTAACCCTTGTGCTGCCTGCTCTGACCCCAACCTTTGCACTCCCGGTGAATCATTTCCTCTGCAATAGGATGCGCGTGCGCACGCACATGCGCACTTGGAGAGAGGAGACAGGCAGGCTGGCTTCCGGACCCAGAGCTCCAGCCAGCTGTGGCTTTGTCCCAAAGAACATGTACAGAAGCCAACACAGCTGGAACAAGACAGGTCTCTGACAGGCAGTATGGGCAAGGCCTCAGCAAAGACGGTCACCTCCATCAGCCTAGGTAGAGCACCCAGCTAGAGCCATCTCCCCTAGAAAGCACAAGGCCAGAGAAAAAGAGAAGCCCCTTGCTGTAGCCCCTGGGGCCACCCTTACCCTTCCAACGAGGAGCCAACTGGCCCTGTCAGCAGAAGGTGTTAGGTGAGAGCTGACGCTGCACAAGTAGAGGACAGGAGAAACGAGGGGACCTCGAGGCTGGAGCCTGTGTCCCAACTAGCCACAAGAAGCCTGAGCTCCTAGAGGCTTCGAGGACCCTGGTACTAAGTAGATATCTGGGTGAGCCTATAGCAGGAAACATTGTATCTGTTAGGGCAAATTACTTAACAGCAGCCAAAGGCAGGGCAAAGTTACCTCTAGAAGATATAAACCTAACAGCTTAAGGCTCTCAGCCTGAGAGCAGGCACTGAGCAACCAAACCTTACGTAACACTTCTTGGAAGCAGCCAGGGAAGGACAGCACCTCCCCAAGGAACAATTATACCAACCTGGGATTCTCATCAGAAACCACGGGGTCCAAGAACACCCTTTAAAGTCCCAAATGGAAACCTGTCCTTCCAGCTACATCCCCTGAAATTAGCGCTCAAGAATAAGAGTAAGGACTGCAGAGTAGCTCTGCTGTGGAGCCAAGGCTTAGCCTGATCAACAGCCTGGGTTTGGGGCTCAGCATGAAGAAATGCAAGAGAAAGAGGAAGAGAAGGTGGATGGGGAGAAGAAACTAAGACTTTTCAAGATATTGAAAGGGAGCCGAAGCCGGGTGTGGTGGCTCACGCCTGTAATCCCAGCACTTGGGAGGCTGAGGCAAGAGGATTGGTATGAGTTCAAGACCAGCCTGGGCTACAAAAGTAAGCTCAAGGCCAGCCTGAACTGCATAGCAAGACCCTGTCTCAAAAAGACAAAAAAAAAAAAAAAAAACAAGATAGTTGAAAATAAAAGAATACTGCTGCCCACCAGCCTCAAGAGAAACATGAAGCAAGTTCCTCAGCCTGGTGGGAAGTGTGGCCACAGTGGCAAGTGAGGGCTCTTCAGGAAGGAACAACAGGGGTAGGATGTGTCGGATACATGGGCAAATGTGAATGGTTACCTCTGAACCTGGATGTCTTTTTAAAAGCATAGGACGGTTCAGAGCAAAAATTTAGCTATTAAATTTTGTAATGTCTAATGTACACAGCATTCTGGGAAGATGAGGCCAGGGGATGGGCGGTTATCAAGATTCTGTCT